>CM042429.1:39621128-39696128 GCA_023631565.1 Gymnocephalus cernua
AGGGGCGAACACCAGAGCAGGGGGAATGACAGGGGGGAACGCCAGAGCAGGGGGAATGAGAGGGGGGAACGCCAGAGCAGGGGGAATGAGAGGGGGGAAACGCCAGAGCAGGGGGAATGAGAGGGGGGAACGCCAGAGCAGGAGGAATGAGAGGGGGGGAACGCCAGAGCAGGAGGAATGAGAGGGGGAAACACCAGAGCAGGGGGAATGACAGGGGGGAACGCCAGAGCAGGGGGAATGAGAGGGGCGAACACCAGAGCAGGGGGAATGACAGGGGGGAACGCCAGAGCAGGGGGAATGAGAGGGGGGAACGCCAGAGCAGGGGGAATGAGAGGGGGGAACACCAGAGCAGGGGGAATGAGAGGGGGAAACGCCAGAGCAGTGGGAATGAGAGGGGGGAACGCCAGAGCAGTGGGAATGAGAGGGGGGAACGCCAGAGCAGGGGGAATGAGAGGGGGGAACGCCAGAGCAGGGGGAATGAGAGGGGCGAACGCCAGAGCAGGGGGAATGAGAGGGGGGAACACCAGAGCAGGGGGAATGAGAGGGCGAAACGCGAGAGCAGGAGGAATGAGAGGGGGGGGAACGCCAGAGCAGGAAGAATGAGAGGGGGGGAACGCCAGAGCAGGGGGAATGAGAGGGGGGAAACACCAGAGCAGGGGGAATGAGAGGGGGAAACACCAGAGCAGGGGGAATGAGAGGGGGAAACACCAGAGCAGGGGGAATGAGAGGGGGGGAACACCAGAGCAGGGGGAATGAGAGGGGGGAACGCCAGAGCAGGGGGAATGAGAGGGGGGAACGCCAGAGCAGGAGGAATGAGAGGGGGAAACACCAGAGCAGGGGGAATGAGAGGGGGGGAAACGCCAGAGCAGGAGGAATGAGAGGGGGAAACACCAGAGCAGGGGGAATGAGAGGGGGGGAAACGCCAGAGCAGGGGGAATGAGAGGGGGGGAACGCCAGAGCAGGGGGAATGAGAGGGGGGGAACGCCAGAGCAGGGGGAATGAGAGGATTAAACGGAGCAAAAGATATTCGTTTTTTAACCAAAACGTAGCGGTGTAAATAGCTTTAGTTGTTGACACGTCTTCCTCGCCAATCACATGCAGCTGTACGTTAACGTGCTAAATATTACACGTTAACGTGCCGGGTGCTCACCTCGCAGCCACTTGGAGTCGTACTTGACTGTACGCAGAACAGGGCTACTTTCTCCCAGACTTCTGTAAATCACGGCATCGCTCGCCAGGAAGTCCGTCATGGTGGCCGAGTAGAAATCACCACCTGAGAAAAAAAAAAGAGGAAATAAAAGCAACTGAGACACGTCGTCAAGGGTGACAATTCTTAATAATAACCCACGCTCTTTCAAGTTGTCTTTTTGGTCACAGGGGACTTTTATTGCCCTTTAAGAAGAGGCAGAGGATTACAGATGCAGGAGAATGTGCCACTTTTAATAACACCCTGTGTGAACTTTGCATAAATGTCAGTGGAAAGCTGGCAGGATGAAGTGCAGGTCTGGCTCTCTCTTCGCTCTCCGATCAACTTGACCCCTACATGTTCACACAGTATCACCTTCTCTCTGCTATGATTAGTACAGAGAATCTGACCACAAATCAGAGTCCATCAAGGGGCAAATTCCCATTACACCCTGTGATGAGTTGTGCACTTACACTGAATTACATTCATTCAGACGGACTTGGAATGATGTAGTAGTTAACATGTAGTTTAGTCTATCATTATATTTTCATTTCTATATTCTCGGATGCAATTTTCCACACGTCTGAGATGGGGGGGGGGAACTCAACTACACGTACATGTTCCAGCCATCTATTTTGCGAATGTGTTTTAGAAAGGCAACCATTGGTTTCTGTGCAATATGAAAATCAATAGTCTTCAAACTTGCTTCAGTAACGCAACCTGTGACAGTGAACATCAAGTCTGCATCAACTCGTCAAAGTTACATTATGAGGCAATATCGGACTTTACCACATAAGAATGTTAAGCTGAAGTTTCGCAAGTCTGCCGATTGATTTTCATACCATGCAAAAATAAATTAAAAAGCTACCTGGAATAGTGGGAGAAAAACAAACTATATTACATTTCATATTACATATTTAGGTGTACATTTGTATTTAATGAGCACAACCTTGCAAAATCTAGTATAGTCTTTAAAAAAAAAATTTAATAAACATCCTAATAAACATTTATAAATATAACACTTAAGCATGAAAGTTTGCAGCATTGACTGTCTGAAGAGCCTCTCAATGAGAAAAGGTATTCACCGTCAGGTATATCGATTGTTTTACCAGAGACAGCTTCATATTACCTCAGCTAACTACAATCACAATATGAAGCGCATTACTCCCCGCCTCACTATTACTGGAACTTCAAGGACTAACGGCACAGATTAGCAGCTATGGGAGTCGAACCTGTGACATTTCAATGACAGGACAGCGGGGGTCAAACTCTATTTCCCAGAGGGCCACACTGGAAATGACGATAACCTCAAGGGCCAGACATGTACAGTTTATTAACATGCTTTTATTTATTCGAAAAGTAAAATATCTTTGACTGTATTATTGCGTCTCATATAACTTTCTCACTTAAAGTTTGGTTGACATAACAAACAAAGTTCCTCAGCCATCACAGAATTCAGCAAATCAAGCAAAACAATTATCCTGATTACATTTTAAAAACGTGACCACAGGCTTGAATATGTAAACTCTCTGGATCTGGTGGAATTTCTGAGTTTCAAAGTCGGCAAAATCAGCTAAATTCTGCTTTGAGTGTCGCATGATTACACGTCTTTTTGGTTTGGCACACAACTAACGGCTGCATTTGACGCGTGGGGCTCGAGTTTGACGCACGTGCTCTACAGCCACTGGCCTTACTCACCTGCAAAAAGGCCGACGTTGGACTGGCGGGACTCAAAGGGGCATCGAGCCTGTCCCACCACCTCCTCCCCTTCCTGCTCCAGCGTGGACATCTAGGTCAGAGAGGACACAGCGACAAAGAATATTTTATAAGGCCATCTACTGAACCATAAAGCTGACCCAATAGAAGAATCGGATATAAAAGACAGAGTGACAACATGAAACCTGCATTACACTTGTAAAATCCATCAACAAACAAAAGTCTCTAATGCAGTGGGGGATTGTGGCTGAATGCAAGGGATGCATACCAGATCAATCTGGGATCATGAAAGGCAACACATGCACCATAAAGATTAGTTTTATTTGATGTATTGTATGTGGGCGAGGTCCATAAAAGAAGTGTGTGAAGTTGGAGGTCCTGCTGTCACGAGCTGAGAGGACAGTTTATCGCTCAGCCGCAGATATTTGCTATTCTCCGCCACGCTGTTAACAAGGTTGTAAAACCTCAGGTACACACACACACACACACACACACACACACACACACACACACACACACACACACACACACACACACACACACACACACACACACCTTTAACAGTACATTAACACATGGTCTGGTTTACATGATGCTGTGTCGCCTCCTTAGCAACAAGCATCGGTGCTCTATTGTTAGTCTGTTTCAGACCTCATACTGTACCTTTGGTAAAAACCCATGAATACAAAGATCAAACGGAGTGGAACACTTACACCGCCTAATCAGGGCTGTAGGAATACAAAAAACTTCAATTTAATGAAATTTTTATACAGTTGATTATATCAAAAAAAGATCATCAACATTGTTATTCTTGGTTTGGTTTGTTTGTCTGTCAACACGATTGCGGAAACACTACCGGCCCGATTTTCATGAAAGCGTGGGCCAAGAATCCAAATCACGGGGCGGACACACTAAATATTTCTTCACCTTGGTAACACTGTGAGACGGGGCATGGTATGGCGGAGTTCTGCGCTCTCCGAGTGCCGTTCTAGTTTGTGCCGTATTTTCCGGGCTATAAGTCGTAAGAAAGCTTTTTTGCACACCTCTATTGGTCGGGCAGGTGCGTAGGATGTGATCCAAAGTGGCAGATCAGAAGTCTAGAAGAAAGATCCCGCACACTGACCATTACGCAAGCAAACAGTTTATTTACAGCGTTTCGGTCCTAGACCTTCATCAGGTAAGTTTTCCTGATGAAGGTCTAGGACCGAAACGTTGTCAGTGTGCGGGATCTTTTTTCTAAACTTCCCGACAATAATTCGCACTTTTTTTCATAGTTTGGCTGTGTCCTGCGACTTACAGTCAGGTGCGACTTATTTATCAGAATTAATTTGGCATGAACCACGTCGCACGCGTTTTCTTCTTCACTGCTCTAAACAGTGGTTGCTCGTGGCAACAGCACAACTTCCTGTGTCGCCACTGCAACCACCGTTTAGAGCAGCAAAGAAGAAGGCGCACGCACGCACGCGCTACCAGTACGTCCGCTGTTCTCCGTTAATATTTCAGTTAACAGTTTTTCAGTTGTTTCCAGTTAATGTTTTCAGGGGTTGCTAGGCTACAGGAGCACTGAGCAGCATAGAGCGCCCTCGCCGCTGTAGACGGTCATGTTTTCTCTTGGTTCTAAACAAATGCGACTTATAGTCCAGTGCGACTTATATATGTTTTTTTTTCATCGTCATGACGCATTTTTGGACTGATGGAGCGACTTATAGGACTTATAGGCGACTTATAGTCTGAAAAATACTGTATTGTGTACAAAATGTACTGCTGCACATAGTTTTTTATGCGTCACGTCCTGTTTGTTTAGTATTGCACGTCATTGTGGTTATGTTTTTTGATCACGGTCTGCCAAGAGACTTCAAATGTAAATTAGCTTGAAGGTAACTCTGGTACAACAGAGCTACAGCTGGACTTCTTGGGAGTTCATAAACACCCCTGCTGGTGTAAAAACTGGGATTTGTAATTTGTCTCAGAGGATTTTACAATTTGCAGAACAACAAAAACTAAGCCTCTTACCAGCTGTTGTAACTGTTCTTGATTTAATACTTGGTTACTTGGTTAAAACTGCACAGAAGTTGAGATGTTACGTTATCCAGTCCCTCCAGAAAAACGCGATTATGTGATCGCAGAATTCAATGCATAATCAGCCAAAGTCCGCATATTTATGCGGGGGGGGGGGGGGGGGGCGCATTTTTTCAAATACGCCGCACTTTCGCCGCATAAATTGCCGATTTCCGCGCAAATTATGCGGGGCTTGCATGATTTCATAATCATTTTCGTTGCAAAAAAGTCACATATATCTCAGCAGAAAGTTGAAAAATGTTGCGTTTACTTCACACGAGAGCAGCCATTTTCCCCTGTTGCCATGGGAACGTTATGAAGTGATGTAATTTCACCTAGTGAGAACACGGTGTTGGGGAATCACTTTTTTTTCTCTTTTTCATCAAACTGCAATTTTTGCAAGTTCCCGCATTTTCATCGCATAAAATGGCATAAATATCCCGCATATTCCATCGCATTTTTTAAGAAAATGTGCCGCATAATCAAGGATTTTTGCCTGCAACAATCACAAAAAAACTCAATCGTGTCCGATACCATTTTTTCTAACCATCTCTCCGTCTGCCATAAGAGCCACCGTCTACGTCTGAAAACGTCAGCGTGGACATGGACTCAATTATTTCCAAGTAGGACAAGAGGGTTAATGGCTGCTCTGTGTACACGCGACAATACAGTTATCCAGTGGAGGAGAACATGAGCGATCCAGAACCTTACAGCGCTTTGCCACGTGAACTCTGCATAAATGCTCCAAGACAACCTAACAAAAAAAAAAACTTCAGATGCAATCCAACACAACAGCTCTGCCCTACTTATCACGTCTGTGAAGCATTCGATTGTTCAGACTGAGTCACTAGTTTGTGTTGTCGGTGGGATGAATCGCATCCTTTGCTGCTTTTTATTGGATCCTCCTGCAGGGCAGCGAAGATGAGCTTCGGTTTGTTAGATTTGGTGACAAGTGATTTTCACAGAAACATGACTATAATCACAAGTGGCACAAAAGACTGTTTTTAATTTGTGTTCCAGTTTGTAAATGTTCTGATCAATAAACATCTATTATGATTTTTTTTTTTTGTCATGGTTTTTTTTTTATGTTGGCTGTTTTCTTTGACAAATGCCAATACTGACAAGGAACAATTAGGCTAATTGCATTCTGCAACTAACCAAGACTTTACACACATGTTCTGGCAATGTGATCTTGAACCCTGGAGAGTCATCAAAAAAGTAAGAAATCAAGAAATTCTTGAAAAAACAACATAATATCAGCAGGACTGCGACCATATAAACAGAAATAAACATGGTTGAGAGTATCATTCAGTCTCTAATCAGTAATCACAAGACTTGTTCTTTTCAAATAAATAAAAGTTGGTTTTGAATCTGATTAGAAATCCACAGCAGTGACCAGACGCCCCGCCTGCAGAGTGACAGGATCTGAAGAGTTTTGATAATCACAGAAAATCACAGACCGCAGAAGTCAGAGAGAAGTGAGGACTCAACACAGCTGAGTGGCGACTGCAGCAGCGTTACCCCGACGAGCCGATGAAGACAGACGGATACCATGCTTCAACGTTTTGTTGTATCACAAACGCATGTTGAAGACTGAAGACAGCCGCTCTGTTGTCTACGGACCAGCTGTCTCAGCAGCCTGGTCAGTGAAGCTGACATGGTTGGACAGACACGCACACACACACACACACACACACACACACACACACACACACGCACGCACGCACGCACGCACAGACACACACAGACAGACACACACACACACACAGAGACAGACACACACACACACACACAGACACACACACACACACACACAGACACACACACAGACACACACACACACAGACACAGACACACACACACACAGACACAGACACACAGACACACACACACACACACACACAGACACACACACACACAGACAGACACACACACACACAGACAGACACACACACACACAGACACACACACACACACAGACACACACACACACAGACACAGACACACACACACACAGACACAGACACACACACACACAGACACACACACACACACACACACACACACACACACACAGACACAGACACACACAGACACAGACACACAGACACAGACACACACACACACACACACACACACACACACAGAGACACACACACACACACAGACACACACACACACAGACAAACACAGACACACAAACACAGACACAGACACACACACACACACAGACAGACACACACACACAGAGACACACACAGATAGACACACACAAAGACACACACACACACACACACACACACAGAGACACACACACACACACACACACACGGAGACACACACAGACAGACACACACAAAGACACACACACACCTCTCTCACTCAATCCACCCCCCCTCCCCCCCTTGTCCTCCACAGTTTTTCCGTGGAGTCCCAGAGACAGATTCCCTGATATGATTTACACTTCCTCTCTCTCCCCAGCTGTCTGGATAGTCATCTCTTGCACTCTTTTTCCAGGAAAAAGCCGAGGGCAGGGACACACACACACGCACACACACACACACACACACACACACACACACACACACACACACACACACACACACACACACACACACACACACACACACACACACACACACACACACACACACACACACACACAGCTGAGGGGGTCACAGAGACGGAGAGAGGAAGAATTTGTGGAGCTGTTTAGTGTAAATCAGGGAGATGATGATGATTCGATGTAGGTCGGTATGCAGTTCTTTTAACCATCTAACATCAGTCTTACCCCTGAGCATTAACTTTTGGACATGCATGTATCTGAGCAGTGAGACAGTGCAGGTTCTTTATGACACCCGAGACATTACTTGATCCTGGAAAAATACTTTCCAGGTACTATCCTTTTATGGAGATGCTGTATTTTGTTCATAAGCCCCCAGACTATTCAGGGTAATAATTCAATAAGATTTGAGCAATCCACTAAACCCCTCCCCCAAACAATGATTGTCCAATCACAGCTCAGCAGCCATAATAGGCGGCATAACTGCTACGAGTTGTCACAGAGCGTATTTAATGTTATTTATTCATTTGACTGC
This sequence comes from Gymnocephalus cernua, assembly GCA_023631565.1. Lineage (NCBI taxonomy): Eukaryota > Metazoa > Chordata > Actinopteri > Perciformes > Percidae > Gymnocephalus > Gymnocephalus cernua. The sequence goes on from CM042429.1 coordinate 39,629,187, forward strand.
AGTTTGAGCTCACAGCTGTTTGTTGTATCATCAGTGAAAACACATATTGAAGCGCTGGCTGCCAGACTTCTTTCACAGCTGACAAATACTGCATTCAAACCAGTATGACCAGTCTTTGTAGCAGTGTTTTTTCATAGTAGAGGTCCTTTATCCAACTGGTGTTAACTGTATTTTACCATATTTTCTGGACTATAAGTCACACATTTTTTTCATAGTTTGGCTGGTCCTGCGACTTATTTATCAAAATGAATTTGACATGAACCGTGAGAAATTAACCAAGAGAAAACATTACCGTCTACAGCCGCGAGAGGGCGCTCTATGCTGCTCAGTAGCCAGCTGATAAACTGTTAACTAAAATATTAACTTAAAGACAACTGAGAAAGACTGAAAGCAAACAAAATGCTCCCCAAAAAAAAAAATCCTACTCTGCAGATTACAAACTGCAGGTAGTAAAACATGCAGCCGAAAACGGTAATCGAGCAGCAGAAAGAAGGTTTGGAGTGAGTGAGAAACTTATGAGGGACTGGCGTAAAGCAGAGGTCACTCTTACGGAGCCCCAGACATGACATCTGAAAAAAATTAAATAATTTGTGGCCACGAAATACTAATTTGTGGCCACGAAATACTAATTTGTGGCCACAAAATACTAATTTGTGGCAACAAAATACTAATTTGTGGCCACGAAATGCTAATTTTAGCCACAATATACTAATTTGTGGCAACAAAATACTAATTTGTGGCCACAATATACTAATTTGTGGCCATGAAATGCTAATTTTGGCCACAATATACTAATTTGTGGCAACAAAATACTAATTTGTGGCCACAATATACTAATTTGTGGCCACAAAATGCTAATTTTGGCCACAATATATTAATTTGTGGCCACAAAATGCTAATTCGGGCCACGAAATGCTAATTTGTGGTCACAATATACTAATTTGTGACCACAAATTAGTATGTTGTGACCACGAATTAGTATATTGTGCGCACAATTTACCTATATTGTGGCCACAATTTATTTTTCCCACATGTCATGTCTGGGGCTCGGTACACTCTAACTCTAATGAAGAAAACAAAAAAAGCTAAATCGCGGCTGAAAGCGAGATGGCCAGAGCTGGAGGAACGAGTCCACAGATGGGAGCTTCAACAACGCGCTGCCGGGAGAGGCTCGTCAACGGTGCGGTTACGTAGATGGTCATGTTTTCTCTTGGTTCTAAACAAATGCGACTTATAGTCCAAAATATACAGTATCTCTTGTTCAGGCTCTAGTAGCCGATCACAGATGGACCCTATCTGTTGCCGTGTATCCGTACATGTGCAACATGAAATTGCACAGCAGTTAGAGTCTGTTAAATCACCGGCTTATTTGACCTTACTTTTTCTTAGCTCAAGTAACACATCGTATCCATTGTACTAGTGTTTTCATTCATTGTTGTTTTTAATTTGTTTTTAAATGCCATTTCCTTTCATTAGCTTTGTTCCTTTGTTTTTTTTTTTCTGTACTGATGTTTTATCTTGTGAACATTTAATTGCTTATATTTGTAATAAATGGGCTTTATGCATAACTGTGGAATTAAATGAAAAAGTTTGCACTAGTTAGTTTATTCATGTCACGGACAAAACTCGCTTTACATAACAGATTCAGAGGTTATCTCTGCATTGACTGCCAACAATACAAACTTACATAACATCTGTACTGTTGCATTTTTATTCTGCTATTTTTTTGTATTTTGCTCTGTTGATCCCCTTTCACGTTGAAAACCTTAAAAATGATATGATATATGAACTTACAGGAGGATGATGTAGTCAGTCCCTCCAGGAAAACACGATTATGTGATCGCAGAATTCAATGCATAATCAGCCAAACTCTGCATATTTATGCGGGGGGGCGCATTTTTTTCAAATACGCCGCACTTTCGCCGCATAAATTGCTGATTTCCGTGCTTGCATGATTTCATAATCCCCGCATTTTCGTTGCAAAAAAGTCACATATATCTCAGCAGAAAGATGAAAAATTTTGCGTTTACTTCACACAAGAACAGCCATTTTGGGAACATTATGAAGTGACGTCATTTCGCCTAGTGAGAACACGCTGCTGGGGGGGAATCACTTTATTTTCTCTTTTTCATCAAACCGCAATTTTTGCAAGTTCCCGCAATTTCATCGCATAAAATGGCATAAATATCCCGCATATTCCATCGCATTTTTTAAGAAAACGTGCCGCATAATCAAGGATTTTTGCCCGCAACAATCACAAAAAAACTCTGCGTTTTTCTGGAGGGACTGTGTAGACGTAGATGTAGTCATGTAGACCACTGTCAGTTCACAGGTCAGCGCACTGAGAAAAAACCCTGGTAAAATGTAAAGTTATTCAGCGCCCCTTCGGAGTTCAGTCTCCCCCACACGGTTAGATTTACAGCCTGTGCTGTACGACTCGTACTTCCTGCTGTGAATCACAGCGTAAACCAGTGATGTCACCTCTGAGGCTCCGCCACAATGTCACGTTGGGTTTTATTCAACAAACTGGAAGAGATTTAGCTTTGCATTGCAAAAAAACATATCTGTGACTTTACTAAAGTATTATGTCTTCACTCAGCCGCCAGCTCTCAGCGCTGGCATTTATCACTGGAACGACGGAATCGCCACGGAGACGAGGTGCAGCCCAGAGACTCGTGCAGTGGCTCAGATTTGTCTCTTGGCGCTGCTCTCTTTTCCCCCCTCGTCTTGTTGCTTCTTACTTTCTTCCTCTCATTTCATCTCCTCCCTCTGCATCGTCGTTTCGGGGGAGTGAAAGAAGCGGTTGTATTGTTGCTTTCATCGGCAAATCTTGTGTTCTGTCAACAGATTTCATCTCCGCCTTGTTGAGCCAACATATTATTCCACCGACAGGAAGCGCTTGAAGTCGCCTGGCCACGTGAAACACAAATATGGAACATGTGCTCGGATTGTTTGGACGGCTGCTTTGTGTCTACTCCACGCCTGACATGATTGTTTAGACCGTCCCTTTTCATATATTTAATCATTTTCCAGTCATTTTCACTTTGCAGTGCAGTTAGGAGCTCACAGCTGTTTGTTGTATCATCAGTGAAAACACATATTGAAGTTTGGCTGCCAGACTTCTTTTACAGCTGACAAATGCTGCATTCATCCTGGTATGACCAGTCTTAGTAGCAGTGTTTTTTCATAGTAGATGTCCTTTTTCCAACTGGTGTTAACAGTATTTTATCTCTTGCTCAGGCTCTAGTAGCCGATCACAGATGGACCCTATCTGTTGCAGTGGATCCGTACATGTGCAACATGAAATTGCACTGCAGTCTTTTAAATCACTGGCTTATGTGACCTTACTTTTTCTTAGCTCAAGTAACACATCGTATCCATTTTACTAGTGTCTATTGCATATGCTTTAAAGCGACAGTGTGTAGTTTCGGTCACATTTCTATTCTAATGACAACACTGTCCCCATGACGCAACGCTTTGACAGCACCAGTTTCTGAACATAGTCGTACTGAGAAATACAGAGAGAGAGTTGTGAGGAGCTGATAGGCTTAAAGGACAATTCTGGCGCAACATGAACCTAGGGGTTAATAACACATGGGTACCGAGTCGACCGTTCTCTGCGATCTGTTTTCATGCTAATCATTACATTACATTACATGTCATTTAGCTGACGCTTTTATCCAAAGCAACTTACAATTGCTATACATGTCAGAGGTCACACTCCTCTGGAGCAACTATGGGTTAAGTGTCTTGCTCAGGGACACATTGGTTGATGCATCACAGTGGGAATCGAACCCCTAGGACACACTAAAGGCATGTGTCCTATCCACTGCTCCATCACCACCTAATCAAATGCGTCTAGCTTTAAAACAAGCTCCCGCAAACCGGTGGTTAGCTGCTAACGCTAGCTTTCGGGGCAGATGGTAAATCTCTATTTCTATATCACTAACAACACTCAGAATATCACCACGCTTCCACGGCAGCATAATGAGTCCCTACATGTAAACACAAGCATTGAGAACTTTGTAAGTGTACAGACATTATAGATTATAAAGACAGTAGTAGTAAAGACAGACGACGAACGCCGTGCAGCCAGTGACCAGTAACGTAGCTCAAACACGGCGTGCGCCGTTCGACTGGTCGTGACTGTTTTCCAAGATGGCGCCTCCCTGTATACATGAACGCTACTGTCTTTATAATCTATCTTTTTTAATAAACTGTCTGTACACTTTCAAAGTTCAACTCATTTGGCAATGGCTGGAATGCAACGGACATTCATTAATATAAGCTGCGCACTTTAGGTTTAAATGTTACTTTTTGTAAAGTTAATTGTACAACTGTAAACTATCCATCCTCGCAAAAATGTATGGGAAGTGTGTGTGTATAAATATTAGTAATTATATCAGATTTGACCCCTCCTGAGGGCTGCATGTCTTGTGATGCATGTGCCCCAGTCTGAATGTGTAACACTGTGACTTTATGCAGTATTTTGCAGTTTTCACAGATGTATAAAACATCTGCTCTGTGTTTAAGTGTGTTTATTACATGACATCCCTGATGATGACACTTTCACAAAAAGCCAGCGAGGCGCTAATGTCATACCAGTTTGGATGGCAGTTTGTCGTTTCCATTAGCAACTCAAATAACGGGGGTACAACTGCGACACCACACGACCACAGAACCACACACATCTCGTAACAGCAGTACCGTAGCACGACCTCGTATCTGTAATTGAGGCCAGGAGGCGGCGGTTCAGCATCTTACCTTATAGTTACGGCAGGTGGGGTTGAAGGCGTTGGTGCCGCAGGCGAAAAGCGTCTCGTCATTACGTGGCACCAGCACTTTGATGTAGTTGTAACATTCGTCCTGTCAGGTGGAAAACAGCTCGATGTTATTGTGCATTAGGGACCAGGTCCATGTTGGCCACACACACACACACACACACACACACACACACACACACACACACACACACACACACACACACACACACACACACACACACACACACACACACACACACACACACACACACTTTTACAGTCATTATCGTAATGCCCAGGCTGATTGTTGTGGTTTCACTGTAGCTCTGGAGAGGAAAATGCTTTCCCAAAAAACAAAAAACCCAGTCTGTTCTCCACTGATGGTTGTACCACTGATTCTGATAAGCTACCTGCACGCCGCTGCTCATTACAAATCTTCACCGTGCAGGAAACGATGGCAGAGGCAAAGAAAGAGAGCGAAAGGAGTGAGAAATGAAAAGGCAAAAAAAAAAAACAGAGAGAGAGGAAGATGTGTCTGGAAGATAATACTCACGCTGTTTTTGCCTCTCACAGTGCACTTCTCTACATCCTTCGTCTTCCAAGTCAGTTTCTGAAAAATGAACAGACAGCCAACTGTCAGCTCAAAGACAAGCTGTTTCTCACCACCCCAGCTTTTGTTGCTCCCAATCGTTCGAGTGCTATTACGAGACAGCTGTGATGGAAATCTCATTAACTTCAATAAACTGTCGTGGAATAAAAACAAACAAACACACACGTATCAGGAATGTCTGCGCAGCTCGTCAGCGGGCAGCTAAACCTCGTGGTTCCTCGCCGATTAAAAAATAAATAAAAAAATCACTCTGCAAAATAAGTCTGGATCTGTGTGCACACACACACACACACACACACACACACTGCAATCAAAAGACTGCAAAGGACGTTTGCATTGCTTCACTGTCCACATGAGGAGCGGTCAATTAGCCCCAATTAACTTAAATCTACTGGCCAAAAGCTCCGCCCTTATAACACACACACACACACACACACACACACACACACACACACACACACACACACACACACACACACACACACACACACACACACACACACACACGTATCAGCGCTAGTCACCCAGTGGGCTGTTATGGAAAAAAGATCCATCAACTTGTTAACAAGCTCTGCCTAGTTGAAGGTTTAATGTGCTCCTTTCAATTGTCGGATAATTTACTGACCAGCATTCTCTCAGAGCTCGTAAATACCACAGACGGTTGTGTACACTTCTGTTTAAGTTCCAAGTCATTCTTTTGTCACCAGTCCTGAGAGTATTTGAGCAGACAGGAGCTCGACGTCTCAGCCTGTGACGTATCAACACGCGGGTGTGACGGGGCGGCCTGCTCTTGGTCTTGTTGTCTGCAGTCTGTGATATTTGTAGTTTTTTATGCTAATCGTGACTTGAAACTCACGACGTTCTCCTTCAGCCATTTTGAACGTTGACTCTGCCGTCTCCTGCACGAAGAAACGTTTCTTTTGGTGGTCCACCTTTATTTTCTCACGATGACATTTTAAATGTCCAATAGATTATTTCCCTCAAACGTTCATACATAGGCATATTTTTTAATTACTATCTTGGCATTGAGTATGTAGAAGATGTTTGCATATTGTTTTAAATGAACAGGAGCTATTTAATTACTATCGTCTTGTTTATTGTACAGTATGCATCCTTGTATATCCCACCAAATTAAAGAAAAAATGGAACTAGACAACTTGTCACACACAAGAAATAGATACCGTCCAACAAGGAGGAGTCCAGGACCTGTGCCTTAGATGCTGCAAGGTACAACATTTGCGAGACTTGTACATTTCTTTCTCTCTCTTTTTGGCTGTCTGTGACTTACATTTGTCTCAAGGTCTTCTCAACTACAACCTGGCAATAAGCCACCCTGTGGTATAATACATTTTGAGGCCTTACTGGAGCCGAGGGGTCACTCCTCTTGGACCATAAGTGCCTGAAAAACAATTTGTCCTTACAGGCCCCTTGTTCTCGGAGCCGCTTTTCCCATTTTATCGAATAGCTTTCAGTCCAGCAGTCAGATCAGAAATTCAATCTAACTGCTGGGGACGCAGGAAAACTAGCACCTGATGAAGAACAGACACACATCTTAATTGTGAAATGCTTCCTGCTTTACACCTTCGAGCCAACATTGTTTTATTTCCACTGCGTACAGTAGGACGTATTTTTTTAATTATTATCAACAAATCCCTAAAAATGGCCCAAAACCACCAATGAGTCATTCTCTCTGACTTCCCTATCCTGTCTGTGGCACTTGGCTCAAAGCCTATTGGCTCTTTCTGCAGATATACTTGTACGTGAAATAGGTCTTAAATACATAGTTTCATTTCTTACAAAGGCAGATGTAACAGAGTTAGAAATGTAGTGTATTGTTGTATATGATTTTCGCCAAAAATGAACAGCCGTGTTCATTAGTTGTGAATGGAGCCACCTTCGGCCGTATGGTGTACTGCAGATCTGCTGCGTGTAGTCTCGCGCTACTTCCCTACCCGATCAGAGAAGCTGTATACTTCTGATCGGGTAAGTTCAATGTACAAAGTACTTCACCCAGTATATCAGTTTTCTAAAAGTAAATTGATGTTTAGGCTGATAACTTTCATGTTATATTATTCCATGCACTGTAACGATTGTACTGCACTTTGCATGATTTGACAGAAAGTTTGTTAATGTTCTTTTTTTACCGTGAGTTTCTGTGTACTGAGGCTAACGTGCTAGCCGTAAACTCCGCTAGTCACGTCCATACATTGGGAGCAATATTACTCCGTGTTTATCATGTGTGTTAACATGCTGTCTGCGTGTCTTGCTAGCTAGCAAGCGCTGATAGTGTACGATGGGATATTGATGTAGTATATGTAGCCTATGTAACGCAATGCATTCTTTACGTTTTGCTTGTGCAGATGCTGTAAATGTGTACACCAAAAAGTCTGAAGACAATGTTCTGATTTATTTCCCAAAGGTATGTGGCTCCATAATGTAATTAGGTTTGGTGAAGTGCTGTAACTTTATGCACTTAGGCTGCAGTTATGCCATTTTATATGAGAAGGTTAAAAGTTATTATTCAGATGATTTTGTATGCATTTTCTATCGTTGAACGAGTGATGTGCAGAGAAGCTGTATACTTCTGATCGGATGCTGTAAATGTGTACACCAAAAAGTCCTGAGACAATGTTCTGATTTATTTCCCAAAGGAAAAATAAAGAAAAGAGAAAAATACAACAATTCGCCTCTGTTCCCCTGAATGGTTACACACAGTAATTTCCTAACATAACAGCTGTAGTTTTTAGTAAAGGTTATTCAAACAGAAGTGCATTTATTAGGGACTTCTTTCAGCGGACGGCGTACGCGGGATCGACTCAAACTAAACTACAGAGGCTGTGATCGTGGTAATGAAGGAGCGTGTCAAACATGGCAACGGTGGCTGTACTTGTTGGTTGGTTGGTTATGGTAAGAAGATTTATCAACTATAAGAAAATATAGAAGATTGCCAGCCTTGATGTTGCACATCTTTCGACTGTTTGATTCATCTACAAAAAAAAATATCTACAAAATATCACAATCAATAGTGAGGACTAACATATCAACCCACTCCAGGTCCACGCATGGAATGGCTCCGGCGCGACTTTGTGAAGATCTGATACGATTCAGTATGGGTCAGCATTATGGTAATAATGTCCACGCTCCATTTGGTTTACTAATAATTACTTATGGCCACCCAAACCCGGGGAGATCAGTGAAGGGGAGAATAAGAATGAGATGCCCAGTGAGAAAAATGAAGAGCTGGTTAAAAATGAGCCCGAGCGAAGGAATGGATCTGTGATGAAGAAGACCCATTTAGTTTTTATGTTGATGAGTCGGTCAGAGAAATATGGAGCGGTAAGAAGCAGAGTCTGGGTACAGTCTTCCATCATTTCCTACTCAGTCCGTGCTGTCACACTGGAGGCAGCAGAGGTTTGGGTAAATGGCTAAACAAAAATGCATCATAAACAAACATTCAATATCTAAGTTCTCATATAACATACCTGAAAAAAGATGAATTGAAATGGTGCTGCTCAAAAGTTCCCATTTCTTTGTGCCACAGTCGATACCCAAATCAATAGTTTAGATCTCCCTGGCAGATAGAGTGGCCTTAGCGGAATGACTATCCACGTTTAGCGCTAATCTAAATACAAGCAAACAAACGTCCAGGCCTCGGAGGGCTTTTATTTAAGTGCAATCGTGTTTGACAAATGAGATTCAGATAGGAAGGAACATGGCACTTCAAGAGCCACAAGAGCCCCGCTCCACTTGTATTGGATATATGTCTGAAGAAAGATTACTTGATACTCGAATGAAAAGTCAGGCAAGGGTAGAAAGGAAAATAATGAGATACAAACATTACGAGAGATTGTGCGATTAAAGTGAAGTGGTGCAGAAAAAACAAGAACTAGTCTTCAGATATATCATGCAACATATCACAACCCCAGCTTCAGTTATTGGAAAGATTGTGTTTTCTCATATTGTATATTAAAAATGGCCACATAAATCCTAAAACCGATTTTAACTAGCCTGACAAGCCAGACCCACATCCAGATGTTCTGGTCTGGGAACTCCCCATTGGCTGAGCTCAATCCGAGGGGCGGGATAAACGGTTGTCTTTCAAACTCTCTCTGCACGCAATAGGATAGAGCTACAACCAATCAGAGCAACGGAGAAGGGGGCGGAGCTAGTTGATAGATTAAACACATCTTCCTTTTTTAAGAATAACTTCAGTGCCGTTCTTTGTTCTTTTCTCAAAGAAAAGCTGAACTCCAAGTCTTCCAGAAGACCGCTGTTCACAAGCAGCAGCAGCCATAAGCCCCGCCCACCGACTCTATACACCATGTGATTGGCCACCCCCAAAATTTGGGTTTTCCAGCTCGCAAGCCAACGGAGAAATCTAGACTGACCCTGGCTGCAAATTAAATTTGCTGCCGCTTGGGTGCGTCTAGATTTCTAGGCTAGAATTTAACAGTAACTGCAGAAAAAAAGTCAAGTAAGTAAGTAAAGTAAGTAACTAAATGACAGCAAAACGCAGTACTGACTCACACTGAGCTGAAATGGAAACACTGTGCTGCAACATATGCTGTACTGTAAGGTGTATGCTGATGCTTTTTTGGGGGGGTACTGTAATCAAGCTTGTTGTTTTAGTGTTCACCTTTAACTCACTTTACGTCATCTTTTCTCTCTCTTTTTCCTCTCGCTTCATCACAGCCGCACTCACACGCTACCCTCACCGCTCGCTCTCCTTACGTGAACTCACAGCCGCTGACGTCACTCACTCAAGGCACCCTGCCATTCTCGCTCTAACTTACGCTACTCCCCGTAACAGGGGGGGGGGGGGTTGCGGTTAGCTGCCATATTGCGGTGATATGTTGCTTCTTTACTGCAGTAAGAAAATAAACCATACCATCACAGCCCTACAGATGGCCCAAACATGCTACGCATCAAATATTGTTCGGTAAATACATGAATATCGACCCAAACACATTATAAGAGGATGTTGGACCCAAATATTAAACAGTGAAACAGAGGTGACTCTGAAAGTGGACCGGCTTTCCTACCTGCTGTGGGATTATCTGCTCAGATGAAGTGGCGAGATTGATGGCAAACACATGGTCCCTGCAAGAGAGAGAGAGTCAAGACGCCGTTATTGGGGCCATCTCCACATGCTTTTTTTGTCAGCCCTGACACTTCTTGATTGCAAAGCTCCATAAGCATCTGATCCAACCAGCTTCAATCGGCCTGATTGAAGCTGAGCTGAGGGAGGAAGGTGGATTAACAGGCAAAAGTTTATTGGCTCTCCAACACAAAAGGTTTCCCAGCTAGCGACACAACCCATATGAATCACTTGTGAAGTGAGGCACGCACTTTGTGTTCTGCAGCTGTGGAAAATATTAAGTCCATTTAGGTACATTAGTAATCTTCTTGGCAGCGAGAGCACTGCAGTTTGAGGCCGAGCCAAAGACTGTAGCAGAATTTAGTTTGCACAACGGAAAATAGGTAGAGGAGCAGCAACCTCGTACTTTTTATATAATTAACCTACGGCATCTTGATCGAGAGGGGAGCAACGTGCAATTAGGCTGAGAAATGCTCCAGAAAAAACTGCTGGAGCCTTTGTGCCACCATGCATAATGTATTCACATGATTAGATTTGCAGGCAGTGTACAGTGTAATGTATTTGTGTATGAGGGTGAGAAAGAAAGACATCTTTTGTACTGACCGCTAAAAGTATGCTCCTTTTTAACATCCCAGTCAGATTTCCATTTGTAATTGGGATGTCCCGATCGGATCAAATGATCGGAGAAGGGCAGCCGGCCCGATCGCCTTCCTCCGATCCTCTACGTCAGTACACCATTCAAATAATAGTTGATTTTATATGTTATCTTAGTTAAATGTCAGTGTGCATTTCTGTTGTGGGATTAATAAAGAATCTTGAATCAAGACATCTTTCAGTTACTTCATTAACTTAGTTATTTATACTTATTACAAAAAAATGGTGTGCAGCTCTATTATACAGTCCCTCCAGAAAAAACACGATTATGCGATCGCATAATTCAACGCATAATCAGCCAAAGTCCGCATATTTATGCGGGTGGCCGCATTTTTTCATATACGCCGCACTTTTGCCGCATAAATTGCTGATTTCTACGCAAAATATGCGGGGCTTGCATGATGTCATAATCCCCGCATTTTCGTTGCAAAAAAGTCACATATATCTCAGCAGAAAGTTGAACAATTTTGCGTTTACTTCACACAAGAGCAGCCATTTTCCCCTGTTGCCATGGGAACGTTATGAAGTGACGTAATTTCACCTACTGAGAACACGGTGTTGGGGGAATCACTTTGTTTTCTCTTTTTCATCAAACTGCAGTTTTTACAAGTTCCCGCAATTTCATCGCATAAAATTGCATAAATATTCCGCATATTCCATCACATTTTTTAAGAAAACGTGCCGCATAATCAAGGATTTTTGCCCACAACAATCACAAAAAACTCCGCATTTTTCTGCAGGGACTGGTTATCTAGAGAAAAACACGTACGGTATCGGAACTCGGTATCGGCAGGTATTCAATCTTTTGAAAAAATCCCTAATTTGTAATGCACTTTTGCTATATTGCACCTTGTATGGCACTATACTACACTAAAATACCTCAACCTGACTATACTTCTGGATTACTGCAATAGTCTGATAACTGTATACTCTGTAAACTGTTGACTCTATCTGTCTATCTGCTAAATATCTATTTGTACTTTTCTAGTGGTGTCCTATGTTTTGTCTTATGGTTAGTTTGTGCTTAGTGTGTGTCAAATCCTTTTTTTTCAATATTGCACATTGGAGTATGGAAAAAACGCAATTTCAGTCTGCTGTGTAATGTACTGTTGCATGGTTTTGATTGACAATAAAGTTAAAGTAAACAATGTTAAACTAGCAGGTGAGTGGTGACGACTGACCGGGCAGCGATGTAGAGCATGCGGTTGATCCTCAGCATCCTCTGGAAGTCCAGGCCCAGGCGGACGGTGTCATTGTCCGACATGAGTCCCTGGAAGCTGGGATAGAGGTAGGAGGCTGCGTGGGTAAAGAGATGGAGAGAAAAAGACAATGTTCAAGAACTCATAATAACAAAAAAAAAAAAAAAAGACACCGGCCAACTCGCTAAGCTTTTCAGCAAAAGGTTCCACAACACGACACCGACATATTTCATCCCTCTGAGGTCGTTTTAATAACAATGTTTTCAGAACTGGGAATGAGGTCAAACCACTGTTCAGCACGCAAGGCTGGCTTTTTAAAACATGAAATTCATTCTCAGCTGTCATATGTCAGTGCTTTAGTAGCTATGTTTGTTAGTTTCAGATTTGTAAAGAGACAGAAGGACAACAATGGCTTAACATTTATCCAAAACTAAAATATATCACACCTATGCAGTTTAAGAAACACTAAACCAAGATTACAATTTGGTGTATTGCGCCAAAGATCCCGAGCATAGGCTGTATGCTAATGTAAACTTGTGTAGGTGGATGAGCGCGGGAGAATATAGCATACAAAGTTCCATATTAGCTTCTCGTGTCGAAGAAGTCAGTCTGACTTAAATAAACGGCTCCTGGTAAGCAGTTCTTAACCTGTCTGGGGACTGTGCCAAGTGAGGACAAAGAAACCAAAAATAATATTTTCCTCTCAATGGAAAGATCTGTCTGTCTGGTCGACCCACAGTTAAATAGCTCTCATCTGTCTCGCAGGTCAGTCATGAATGCAATGTAACCGCCCTGAAAAACCGTATATGACAATTAACACCACATGGTGAAAAAAAAGACAAAAATATAAAATATCCGTTACTGCAGGCAGGGTACATTAAATATACCATTCAATGGAAATCAGGTGTATTCACACATAACACAGATGTTATGCAGTAGCACAATAACTGTGAGATAAGAGGATCTTGGGGGGGGGGGGGATATTGCAAAGAGACAGAGAATAAAGGAAAGAGGATATACAGTGATGCCAACTCTATCTTGCACTACGGCTGATTTTCATTGTTCCTTCCTCCTCCCTTTTCTACTGCAGCAGGCTAAATCACTGGAGGGAAATATGAATTTAAACAATGGGAGACAGTGTCCAGTACTTAACTAACAGGATGACAGCCAGTCAGTAGATAGACATGCTTTGCAAACGTTCGATTAGGAAAAGAAGGACGCCCCAGGCAGAAATAAAATGACTCTGTTCAATACTGACAACAGGCTGTCTTTCACATCACAGAAACCCCCCCTGCTGTCTCCTCTGGATCTGTAGAGTACAGTATTAAGTGCCCTCCAGCCTCCCATCTGACCTGGGCTGCTGCTGAATTAGCAATCCCTGCTAGAAATACACCACAAATCGGAAATTAGTCTCTGTACAGGGAGCCGTATGTTCCTCTAACCGCTGGTCTCGAATCGACTGTTTAAAGATTGAAATGCCTAATGTCTGGCTGAGCGCTGGACCTTGCTGTGCTGTCTGGTGAAGAGACTCCCAGCGGCCCGCCCCGCTATCCTCCCCCTGGGAAATGAGGATTTTATAATTACTCTTCAGCACTTTCACATCCTGTAAAGCTTGGGGGGGGGGCAGCTGGGGCACCGCCAAGGGCAAACTCCAGGAGCAGGGGATGGCGCCCAGAGTTACGTAGAATCACTCCACCTGAAAAATCATGTACGATGCTGGCCACAGGCTGAATCAGACCAGAAAAATATCCTAACTGCTTAACGTGTCTTAACTTCCTAGAACGGAAGAAATTCCTAAACTCATGGCTCACAACTCATAAGAAGCCCAAGCAATACCTGTATCTTTTTTTTTTTAAATTGGCATTCTTGTCATGCCTGTATTAGAGCTGGGACATTTTTTTTATGATTTTTTATAAAAAACTCGATTTACAATTCGATTCAATCCCCCCCTTCCATTTAAAACAAAATAACTGCGAACTGTAAATATATTTTCAAAATATATATTTATTGTATTTAATTAAAGTGCATCAACATAAACAAACTTGCAAAGGCAAACCCTTTCTAACTGAAGAGTCACTGAGCAGTGCAACAAAGATTGTCAAACATCCAAATTATTTATACTGGATTTGGATCGAGCTAATAAAACAACAGGGAGCAGCAGGGAGCGTTGCTACGGAAACCCTGAAGGAAGATTTGGCGAATGCAAAATGTATGTAGGCTATACTGAAGAGGGGGAGAACAAAAAAAAATCAAAAAAAATTGTTTTTTTAAAAAATATGAATCGATTTGACCTACCAACTCGATTTTTAAATCAAATTGATTTTTTTCCCAGCCCTAGCCTGTATCTTTGATTAGACTGTACTGGTGGACTACTCGAGATGGACAGGCCATAATATTAACAGTTCTCACTTGTCACTAGCTAGCTAGCTAGCTTGCTGTCATGGACAAAAAAAGATAGCCTATAGCTACAGGGAGTCGGAGGCACTATCGTGTCGGTGGAGGAGAGGAACTCCCAACTTTTTAAAAATGTTTTTTAGGGAAGTTGCACTGTGTCCTAGAAGCGCCGCGGACCCCGCGAGCAATCGCCACAGTCCTTAATACAATGTCATCCAGCACTTTGTTGGCCAACATGAGCCAATGCATCTGGGGAAGTCAACGGCCAAATTCTACTGTTCATCTTGAAATGGTCCAGATAGAAAACACCTTGATGCATTTCCAAAAGTTGTCCATCACCTTCTCATAGTATTATAAAGTACTGTACCCTGGCATCTTATACGGTGTGTAAAACTAATGGATGTATTACTTAAACTGGACTTCCTGGATCATATTTCATCTCGTCTATATCCACTTCCGGGATTGAACCGTTGCCGCTGGAAATTCTGCATTATGTCCTTTTTTTCCAAGCTTTTGTCCGTCCCCTTCCTCTGTCTCTGTGTTGGCGTTCTAACCTCCGGCTGATTTGTGAGGACTCTGGTTAACTGCTCCTCAGATCTCTGCAGGGTAAATCCAGACAGCTAGCTAGACTATCTGTCCAATCTGAGTTTTCTGTTGCACGACTAAAACTACTTCTGAACGTACACATGTTCCACCAAAACTAGTTCCTTCCTGAGACTATTTTGCAGAGGCACCGTGGCTCCGTCCGGGGCTTAGCACCGCCCAAGTCTATTGTGATTGGTTTAAAAGAAATGCCAAGAAACAGAGCACTTTTTTCTCCCATCAGAGAATGCTGTGTGGACTCGCCAGACCCTCCTCCGCAGCGCTGTGGAGGAAGGTCTGGCAAAGCGAAACTACATTTCATTTTATCCCTTTTATTAGCAGCAAAAACCTACAACAATGCAGCTCCTATGTGCATACGTGTTAGGGTTACAGCAACATACTAATTGACATAAGAAGCTACATAATAAACAGTCTGTAAAGGGAACAAACAAGCTGTATACCGCTTTCATTCATCAGTTCAGAGTAGAGGAGATGGACCTCCCAAAATAGTGTTGTAGAGTTTTGGCGTCAGCAGAGTTTAAGTGTCCTATTATAGTCTAAATCAAAAGTTCACGCGAGTGAAATTGTCTGATACAGTCCTTAGTCGCGAGTACTACGATATGCTTTATAACTTTGCCCTCCACGTCACACTGTTTAACATCAATCATCAGAACGTGGTTTATGAAGCATATGCATCCAGCTGAGAATCAAATTCTGGGTGGTAAAAGTGAATACTTGTAAGAGAATACTTTTTCTATAAGCAGCTCCAGTATAATAATATATTTTCTTGCCTTAAAAAACATACCCAGCACGCAGTCAGTCACAAAAAAAGACAAGATGCCAAGGAGTCGCCTGTCCACTTTAAGAAAGGAGTAGTGACTCAGGTATGATTTCATAGACTTCATCCTCGTGAAGTACTACAATTCATAACGGACGTCTCGCATAGTTGTGCGGGACCTTGTGCCACGCTGTCACCTGCTGGAACCAGAGGTGATGAATTGCTCTCATTACACCTGGGATGGAGCTCCACATATAGCACTATTAGAGCAGCTATTTCTGCTAATGGTTGCGTTACTCTCTTCCAGATAGATCAATTACAGTGTGTGGGCCATAGTCTCAGCCACCTCTTAAATCAATTATGGGCCATTACATTTAGCAGCCAGGACCTCTTCCGTGGACCTCCCCAGTGATTGGGTGCCATTGATGAGTCCCCAGGCTGGTCCGATGAAGAAGTGTCTTGAGAGCGTCACACACATCCGAGATCCTCCCCAGTCAGTCTTATCTTAACGGCTGGTCACATGTTGGACTGTGCAATAAGTCAACATTAGCCTTTATGGACTGTCATTGTAATTGTATTGTGATCGTTTTACTAAATTCCTGTTTGTCCAAATTAACAAAATTTGTTATTAATGTTTTGGTTTCACATGAGTGAAAATGTTAAGTATGCGATTTAGCTAATATTTAATATTTAAATGCCCATATTATGAAAAAAATCATTTGGGGTGTTATTTTGTGTCTCTGGTGCTTCCACACGCATATAAACTTTGAAAAAAAATCTATCCATGTTGTTCTGAGTGAGATACGGTTTCTGGATGATTCCTGCCTTCAGTCTCCGGGTGAGCTGGTCAAAATCTGCACGGCTTTCTACGTCAGTAGCCGAGACGAGGTGGGTAACCGATAACAGCATGCTAGCGTTAGCATGCTAGCTCGTTCTCAATGCCAAAGCACTGCTACAACACACACAAGTTCACCATAATCTCCAAAAGAAGTACTTCCATGTGCGCCCTCCTTTAGAAGAAGTCTCCCGGCTAATCCTGCCTTGTAACTGACCAAAGTTGGAGAAACAACCTTTCTTTTACTGTCTATGGAGCTAACTGACATGATCTACCATCTGAGCTACTGAGCATGTGCAGAGTGGAATCAAAGATAGTACAGAAGGAAAGATGATTCACTCTGTAGCTAAAACAGAGACCTGAACACAAGGTGAAAAGAGGAGCTGCAGCAGTGAGAGAGAGATGTGCTGTACAACAACAATATATTAAACCATGTAAACATATTCTGGTACAACCTTAAAATACAATTATGAACCTGAAGATGAGCATAATATGAGCACTTTAAAGTTACCTGTACAGCTTGTTTCCTTTGGCCCAAACCAATGTAAAAAGATTTGCTGTATTGTTAGTTTAGATGTAACTAGAAGTAGCAATTCATCTCTTGCAAACAAAATACAGTTTAGCATTAGACCCTCATTACTTACAAACTGTACCTCAGGTTTGACTGACAAATGCATGCTGCTGGTTTTCTTCCTTTTACTGAATGGCCATTTTCACATGAAGCCAACATAACAAACAGGAATAAATATTCCAGCAGCAGTGTAAACCTCTGAAAATGTGCTTGCTGCGAACATGGCCTAAAAAAAAAACCCATCCACTGATCTAAGCCGTGTCGCCCAGTGATGATGTGATGTCTCAGGGACCCTTGCTTTACTTTACTTTTACATCTACTCCTGCAACTGGCATCACCATGGCAAAACAACCGATTTTGAACTTACATTCTCTGCCTACGATGCTGATTGGTTCCAGGTCTTGGGGGAACGGCGTGGCTCCTGAGGACAGCTGAGGTAAGAAGGCGGCTAAGGTGAGAGCCAGGATGGCCGGCAGGACGGGTCGAGGCGAGCCAGGCGTCAGCCTCATTTTGGCAGAAGATGAGACCTCAGCAGAAACACATGGCCCCCAGCAGAGTCACCTCCCACCTGCAATGAGACGCAAGGTCATCAGGGTTAGGACAGGTAAGGGGTTTTATGGTTGTGCGAAGGCTCCACGCAGAGCTTTCTCCGTAGCCTACGTAAGCGGCCTGATGTTTATACTTGTGCGCTGGTGTGTGCGTCCAGCTGGCCTGTGTGTGTGTGTGTGTGTGTGTGTGTGTGTGTGTGTGTGTGTGTGTGTGTGTGTGTGTGTGTGTGTGTGTGGGGGAGTGTTTTTTAGAGCGAGTAGGAAGTGAGAGAGTGAAGGCGATTAGCTTCGGAGCGAGTAGTGACTCTACAGTCAGTGAGAGAAACAAAGTGTCTCTTCTGTTCTTTCTGACCACGGTGGGAAACCTGGAGCAGGAGAAGTTACCCCTCTCCTTGATTTTATGTTGTTTATGGTGGAAGAGAACCAGGAAATGCAACGCAACCAAGCCACGGCTGAGCGGCGTGCGTCGCTGCGATGCATAGTTACATTTTTCGAGAGGTGCACGTCAGGCTACGGCGTAGACGCAGAGGGGTCTGCGTCTACGCCGTCGATTCTACTCACGAGTATAAATTAGGCTTTAGCATATGCACCTCAGTGATTCAACCGTGGCTGCTAGAGCTTGGAGTATATTACAGTACTCCTAACGCTTAAATTGCATTGGGCTAGTACAGTATATCAAGTAATCATGTGATTGAACAATGTTTGCAGCAATGTCTAAACATGGCAGCTAAGTTCATATTAGCATGCAATGCCTTATGTCAATGCGGCGATGTGACTGAGTGTGAGAGTGCAGACACACATAAAAAACGTGGATGGAGTCAGAGAGAGAAACAGCCACAGGGAGGGGAGCTACCAGGAGAGGAGGCGGGCTGCTGGGGCCCTGACCACCGGGACAACTGCCTCATTTACTGCCAACCAATGTCTTTCACAGGTGACTTGGCACAATTACACCGAGGAGAACACCTCGCCCCACCCGCCCCGACACCAGGCCCTGATGGCAGCCTTAATTACTCCCGTTAAGGGTCTGTGTGTGATATAATGGAGACCTGTCCAAGATGTAGCTGCAGTAGCCTCTCAATACACGCTGGGATCGGTTACAGCTCTCCATGGCCCTCAAGATATTAAGCTTAGACATTCAAGGATGAAATAATAAAGTAATATACAGTATGTATATGGGATATCAAGACATGGATTGACACATTAAGCTGCAACTCCAAAATACATTTGTTATACAAAGTATAAGAAGAAATGTATAATAAAATAGAAAAAAGTACAAAAAAATGGAAAAAGGTAAAATAAAAAAAAAGCTAGAAGGAATTCAAACATCACATATTCCACCAATCAAAATGTGCTATTTAAAAAATATATAATATTCCATATTTAATATATTACACGTTTTATCTGCATCAAAATACACAGCGTGCAGACACGGGATGCATATTGCAGGTTCTTTTCATTCAAGGAAGTGCAGAAATCCATGTTTTAACAACATTTCAAAAACATTCCTGGGACTGGATGCACACACAAATCTCATCACCTATCTGTAGCACCATGGATGGATTTCCCACCTGTTAACTGTATTAACTGTATTATCTGTTTGCGTGTTTGAGATGACATGACCCTGCTAACCACCAATCAATCACTCCTTCATAGCAACCATCAAAGTCAAATGACAACGTCTACACGGCTGGCAACGTGATTAATTCATTCTGAACACAAAAGGAAGAGTTTGCTTTGTATAATTACAGGAGCAACTCAGAAGCTACAAAAACCATGAGCGCTACTAGTGAAGACCAACCTTAACATAAAATGCTACAATACCAGTGACCAGTTTGACAAGTTATCTCACAGAATGCAGAACAAAAACAACAATTACAGCTTGTCATGCAAAGATGTTGCATAAATAAATTCATGAATTACCATTTTAAACTAATGGTTTGACAAAAGAGTCCTGAGAACGTCTCTCCTCAAATAAAGTTAAGGCGAAAGTTGGCGTTGAGTGTCATGTGGGAATAATTAGCATCTCTAGTTGTTGTGCACGAGGCTGCTAATGTGCACAAATGCTAATTTCCACATCTGTTTGATATCCGAGGGAAGAGACAGTGACAGATGGGTGGCAGAGCGATTTGTCGAAACAAACTTCGAACTGCGATGACCTGTGCTTACCGCCAACTTATTTAGGGCAATGTGTCCTCCGCAGGGGCCCTTACAAGCCCTCCCAAACGTATGCACTGTCGCTTGGCAATGAGACGTGGGCCACATGGCTTTAAGTGGGAGCAGAAAATGAAGTCAACAGACATGAACTGTCATCAATATTGATAATAGTCTGCTTCATTTAAATGCAGGGAGAAAGCTGCATTTAGCAATGAGGTCAAGCGATGATCACAACGCAATAAATCCAGGAGAGTGGGTGGGTGTCTGCTTGCGTTTACTTTATTTATTACAGCGGCTTGTGTGGCCTGCCTTAGGCGATATATGAAGACAATATACCTGATGGATTAGCATCATATGCCATGATTTGGATGTTTTTTTTCCTGCCGGGGAGGACAGCCGTTTGAAAGAGAAAACGATTATGTTTTAGTGGTATCGCTGCAAGAGACAAATCCATGAGGAAAAGCCATTAAAATGTCAAAAACATTCAGGGCAGACCAAAAGGCTTGTAAGATCTTTGGTCATGCAAAAACAAAACCGCTGTTAAACGGCATGCAACGAGTCCCAAATACAGCCATCTATAAAACATAAGCATCACACCGAGGGAACATTATATCCTTGTGAGGAAGGAAGGCAGAGATCATTTAATGACAACCTGGGTGCTTAGCTAAAGGAAGGCAGCCAGCAGAGTGTGATGATGCATGCAAAACAACAACAAAAAAACAACCACAATGAATACAAGAGCTCATGCAAGATGACTCATATACACTGACTAGGGCTGGGCGATATGGAGAAAATCAGATATTACAATATTCTTGGCAAAATATCTCGATATCGCTATTGCTGCAAAAATATCTTCACACTTAGATTTTAGATAAATAATTATCAGTAATGTGGACATAATGTCTAAGTGGGGAAAAGGCAAATAATAGAACCGCTAGAACAGTCTGGTAAGTTCAGAAAAGTACATCACTTTACTGTAATACAGCCTTTAACACCAAGAAAAGACACTTATGTCATGTCACGATATCACGATATCCAAAATCTAAGATGATATCTAGTCTCATATCACGATATCGATATAATAGATATATATTGCTCAGCCCTAACACTGAAAATCTAACTTCTACTACAAGCAAAACACACCATGAAGACACTTTACTGCTTTAAAGGTCCCATATTATGCTCATTTTCAGGTTCATACTTGTATGCTTTAATGTAAAAAACAAAACAAAAAAACAAACCATTATTTTTCTTAAACTGTCTGTCTGGATATACCTGTATTCACCCTCTGTCTGAAAGGCTCTGTTTTAGCACCTGTCTCTTTAATCCCCCCCCCGAAGAAGCAGTCTGGGCCTTCAGCATCTGTGCTCTCGGAGTCTCTGCATCACCACTGCAGCCAGAGAATGACTGTGACGGCACTTTGGTGGCACTTTTTACCTATACAGAGCATAGTGACATCACAACCGTACAGACATCCTGTCGACTCGTTTACAGGCACTTTCAGAGTACAGGATGTGTGTATTTCTCTGTGGATTGAGAGTTTTGATACTGTCACAGCATTTATAAAGCACATCAACCTGCTGAAGAAGAAGAAGAAGAAGAAGAAGAAGAACACATGGAAATCTTACTTTTTACTTTATGGGCACTTTAAAAGAACAGTTTGCTTACGCTGTGATGAAGTGCAAGCTATATTAAATTCAGGATTAAAGAATTGATTGCCCTTTCATTACAACATTTAAAAAACTGTCAGTAAGCAGCACATTGAACAGACACACACACACACACACACACACACACACACACACACACGTCATCACTGACAACGTAATACACAAAAACAACCTGCTGGCTGAACTGGTTAGTCTGAACTGTCATGGCCCTTAGCCATTTTCCAAAGGGGAACCAGTGAAAAAGGGAGTTGGCTCAGCAAGAGTAAAGGTCCGTGATCATGTATAAACAAATTAATGAGCCCTCAGTTAACAGGTCCAACAAAGGAGAGACATGCTGTGTCAGGATATAATCCTTCATGAGCAAAATTATTACCAAAATATTGACATGCTCAAGCCACATTGCAGACAGATTTATAAATTCATAATCTATGCTTGAGGATTATATGGCAGTAAATAACACAAAAAAAACCCCACATCAATGAATTCTGTTGCAAAAATGGTTCAATCTTGCACCTGAAATACACGACATGCAGTACATTTCTGTTCCATATGTACTGCAGTTTGTTAATCACACTACATGAGACATCAGACTAGTGATTAATGTACTAACAAGGGACATGAAATCGCCCTCCAAACGGAGTGTAGTAGTGTGCTGCTATCTGAGATCTGAATCCAGAGGATATAATGTATAATGTGTTTATTGGTCATGACTGAATGTGTTTTGTACGTATGAAAAGTGTTATGTGTGTAAGTGTATGTTCAACGGGTGTACATTTGTGCGCCAATTCCTTAAAGCTACATTTTGTAAGAATTTCTCCCATCTAGCGGTGAAATTGTATACGACGACCAACTGAGTATTACTTTCTAGCTCCTCCTCCATTTAGAGTGCGTTTTAATTCCTACGGTGGCCGTATGCCAAGATTAACATGGCTTCCAGTACGACTTTGTTCGTTCTGTATATTGTACGAGATTAACAGTGTAAGACAATGTTTACAGAGTAGGCTACATATTTTACTCTGTGAGTCAGAGTCAGAGATCAGTTGATGCGAAAAAAAAAGCTAAAGGAAGAGGGAAATAAGGTACAGAAAAACCAAAAGACAGAGCCGGTGGCACCTCCTAGGCAAAGACAAACTAAAGAGAAACTCTCCAAAGATGACGAGGAGAGAGTGGAAGCCCTCCAAATACAAAGATGTCTTCAACAGGCTTTCAAATTTGCCGGCAGTTGCGAGTAATCTCCCAGCTGGCCACAGTGTAAAAAGCGCGAAAGATGGAGGTATGTCCCTCTTTGGCTAATGTAGTTTAAAGATGGAGGTATGTCCCTCTTTGACTAATGTATTATAAAGATGGAGGTATGTCTCTGTGACTAATGTATTATAAAGATGGAGGTATGTCCCTCTGTGACTAATGTATTATAAAGATGGAGGTATGTCCCTCTGTGGCTAATGTATTATAAAGATGGAGGTATGTCTCTGTGACTAATGTATTATAAAGATGGAGGTATGTCCCTCTGTGACTAATGTATTATAAAGATGGAGGTATGTCTCTGTGGCTAATGTATTATAAAGATGGAGGTATGTCTCTGTGACTAATGTATTATAAAGATGGAGGTATGTCCCTCTGTGGCTAATGTATTATAAAGATGGAGGTATGTCTCTGTGACTAATGTATTATAAAGATGGAGGTATGTCCCTCTGTGACTAATGTATTATAAAGATGGAGGTATGTCTCTGTGACTAATGTATTATAAAGATGGAGGTATGTCTCTGTGACTAATGTATTATAAAGATGGAGGTATGTCCCTCTGTGGCTAATGCATTATAAAGATGGAGGTATGTCTCTGTGACTAATGTATTATAAAGATGGAGGTATGTCTCTGTGACTAATGTATTATAAAGATGGAGGTATGTCCCTCTGTGACTAATGTATTATAAAGATGGAGGTATGTCCCTCTTTGACTAATGTATTATAAAGATGGAGGTATGTCCCTCTTTGACTAATGTATTATAAAGATGGAGGTATGTCCCTCTGTGACTAATGTATTATAAAGATGGAGGTATGTCCCTCTGACTAATGTATTATAAAGATGGAGGTATGTCTCTCTGTGACTAATGTATTATAAAGATGGAGGTATGTCCCTCTGTGACTAATGTATTATAAAGATGGAGGTATGTCCCTCTGTGACTAATGTATTATAAAGATGGAGGTATGTCTCTCTGTGGCTAATGTAGTTAAAGATGGAGGTATGTCCCTCTGTGACTAATGTATTATAAAGATGGAGGTATGTCTCTCTGTGACTAATGTATTATAAAGATGGAGGTATGTCTCTCTGTGACTAATGTATTATAAAGATGGAGGTATGTCTCTCTGTGACTAATGTATTATAAAGATGGAGGTATGTCTCTCTGTGACTAATGTATTATAAAGATGGAGGTATGTCCCTCTGTGACTAATGTATTATAAAGATGGAGGTATGTCCCTCTGTGACTAATGTATTATAAAGATGGAGGTATGTCCCTCTGTGACTAATGTATTATAAAGATGGAGGTATGTCCCTCTGTGGCTAATGTATTATAAAGATGGAGGTATGTCTCTCTGTGACTAATGTATTATAAAGATGGAGGTATGTATCTGTGACTAATGTATTATAAAGATGGAGGTATGTCCCTCTTTGACTAATGTATTATAAAGATGGAGGTATGTCTCTCTGTGACTAATGTATTATAAAGATGGAGGTATGTCCCTCTGTGGCTAATGTAGTTAAAGATGGAGGTATGTCTCTCTGTGACTAATGTATTATAAAGATGGAGGTATTTCCCTCTGTGGCTAATGTAGTTAAAGATGGAGGTATGTCCCTCTGTGGCTAATGTATTATAAAGATGGAGGTATGTCCCTCTGTGGCTAATGTAGTTAAAGATGGAGGTATGTCCCTCTGTGGCTAATGTATTATAAAGATGGAGGTATGTCTCTCTGTGACTAATGTATTATAAAGATGGAGGTATGTCTCTCTGTGACTAATGTATTATAAAGATGGAGGTATTTCCCTCTGTGGCTAATGTATTATAAAGATGGAGGTATGTCCCTCTGTGGCTAATGTAGTTAAAGATGGAGGTATGTCTCTCTGTGACTAATGTATTATAAAGATGGAGGTATGTCTCTCTGTGGCTAATGTAGTTAAAGATGGAGGTATGTCTCTCTGTGGCTAATGTATTATAAAGATGGAGGTATGTCTCTCTGTGGCTAATGTATTATAAAGATGGAGGTATGTCTCTCTGTGGCTAATGTAGTTAAAGATGGAGGTATGTCTCTCTGTGGCTAATGTAGTTAAAGATGGAGGTATGTCCCTCTGTGGCTAATGTAGTTAAAGATGGAGGTATGTCCCTCTGTGACTAATGTATTATAAAGATGGAGGTATGTCCCTCTGTGGCTAATGTATTATAAAGATGGAGGTATGTCTCTCTGTGACTAATGTATTATAAAGATGGAGGTATGTCTCTCTGTGACTAATGTATTATAAAGATGGAGGTATTTCCCTCTGTGGCTAATGTATTATAAAGATGGAGGTATGTCCCTCTGTGGCTAATGTAGTTAAAGATGGAGGTATGTCCCTCTGTGGCTAATGTAGTTAAAGATGGATGTATGTCTCTCTGTGGCTAATGTATTATAAAGATGGAGGTATGTCCCTCTGTGGCTAATGTAGTTAAAGATGGAGGTATGTCCCTCTGTGGCTAATGTAGTTAAAGATGGATGTATGTCTCTCTGTGGCTAATGTATTATAAAGATGGAGGTATGTCCCTCTGTGGCTAATGTAGTTAAAGATGGAGGTATGTCCCTCTGTGGCTAATGTAGTTAAAGATGGATGTATGTCTCTCTGTGGCTAATGTATTATAAAGATGGAGGTATGTCTCTCTGTGGCTAATGTATTATAAAGATGGAGGTATGTCCCTCTGTGGCTAATGTAGTTAAAGATGGAGGTATGTCCCTCTGTGGCTAATGTATTATAAAGATGGAGGTATGTCTCTCTGTGGCTAATGTATTATAAAGATGGAGGTATGTCTCTCTGTGGCTAATGTAGTTAAAGATGGAGGTATGTCTCTCTGTGGCTAATGTAGTTAAAGATGGAGGTATGTCCCTCTGTGGCTAATGTAGTTAAAGATGGAGGTATGTCCCTCTGTGACTAATGTATTATAAAGATGGAGGTATGTCCCTCTGTGGCTAATGTATTATAAAGATGGAGGTATGTCTCTCTGTGACTAATGTATTATAAAGATGGAGGAATGTCTCTCTGTGACTAATGTATTATAAAGATGGAGGTATGTCCCTCTGTGACTAATGTATTATAAAGATGGAGGTATGTCTCTCTGTGACTAATGTATTATAAAGATGGAGGTACGTCCCTCTGTGACTAATGTATTATAAAGATGGAGGTATTTCCCTCTGTGGCTAATGTATTATAAAGATGGAGGTACGTCCCTCTGTGACTAATGTATTATAAAGATGGAGGTATTTCCCTCTGTGGCTAATGTATTATAAAGATGGAGGTATGTCCCTCTGTGGCTAATGTATTATAAAGATGGAGGTATTTCCCTCTGTGGCTAATGTATTATAAAGATGGAGGTATGTCCCTCTGTGGCTAATGTAGTTAAAGATGGAGGTATGTCTCTCTGTGACTAATGTATTATAAAGATGGAGGTATGTCCCTCTGTGGCTAATGTAGTTAAAGATGGATGTATGTCTCTCTGTGGCTAATGTATTATAAAGATGGAGGTATGTCCCTCTGTGGCTAATGTAGTTAAAGATGGAGGTATGTCTCTCTGTGGCTAATGTAGTTAAAGATGGAGGTATGTCTCTCTGTGGCTAATGTAGTTAAAGATGGAGGTATGTCTCTCTGTGGCTAATGTATTATAAAGATGGAGGTATGTCTCTCTGTGGCTAATGTATTATAAAGATGGAGGTATGTCTCTCTGTGGCTAATGTAGTTAAAGATGGAGGTATGTCCCTCTGTGGCTAATGTAGTTAAAGATGGAGGTATGTCTCTCTGTGGCTAATGTATTATAAAGATGGAGGTATGTCTCTCTGTGGCTAATGTAGTTAAAGATGGAGGTATGTCCCTCTGTGGCTAATGTAGTTAAAGATGGAGGTATGTCTCTCTGTGGCTAATGTATTATAAAGATGGAGGTATGTCTCTCTGTGACTAATGTATTATAAAGATGGAGGTATGTCTCTCTGTGGCTAATGTATTATAAAGATGGAGGTATGTCTCTCTGTGGCTAATGTAGTTAAAGATGGAGGTATGTCCCTCTGTGGCTAATGTATTATAAAGATGGAGGTATGTCTCTCTGTGGCTAATGTATTATAAAGATGGAGGTATGTCTCTCTGTGGCTAATGTAGTTTAAAGATGGAGGTATGTCTCTCTGTGGCTAATGTATTATAAAGATGGAGGTATGTCTCTCTGTGGCTAATGTATTATAAAGATGGAGGTATGTCTCTCTGTGGCTAATGTAGTTAAAGATGGAGGTATGTCCCTCTGTGGCTAATGTAGTTAAAGATGGAGGTATGTCTCTCTGTGGCTAATGTATTATAAAGATGGAGGTATGTCTCTCTGTGGCTAATGTAGTTAAAGATGGAGGTATGTCCCTCTGTGGCTAATGTAGTTAAAGATGGAGGTATGTCTCTCTGTGGCTAATGTAGTTAAAGATGGAGGTATGTCCCTCTGTGGCTAATGTATTATAAAGATGGAGGTATGTCTCTCTGTGGCTAATGTATTATAAAGATGGAGGTATGTCTCTCTTTGGCTAATGTATTATAAAGATGGAGGTATGTCCCTCTGTGGCTAATGTATTATAAAGATGGAGGTATGTCCCTCTGTGGCTAATGTATTATAAAGATGGAGGTATGTCTCTCTGTGGCTAATGTAGTTTAAAGATGGAGGTATGTCCCTCTGTGGCTAATGTAGTTTAAAGATGGAGGTATGTCCCTCTGTGGCTAATGTAGTTTAAAGATGGAGGCGCTACATGGCGGCCATCACTCGGGCGACTCGCTCGTATGTTTTCTGAATGATTCTGAATGGCAGATTCTACGCTTACGAGAATACTTTGATTAGTTGGTGGAAGTAATTACACATGAATGAGCACATATTGTTTTTTTTGCTAATAATTAACTAAATAGAGCTTTAAGGACACAAAATGAATTTCAGTGTAAACCGACTATAAAAGTTGTAATAGTATTTTATGGCGTATTGAACGCTGGCACTGAATGCTCCTTCAGATTCTTTGTTTTCTTTATTTGCTCATAAAATGCAGCCTATCTTAAATCATAATGTTATTATTTACACAATTTAATTAGTTGTGCAAACATGGCATTAAAAATATATGCATAAAGTTTGGCTTATTTTATCACATGAAATGCCACACTAGTTTGCTATAATTTAGCGACCTGCTGGACATAAACGACTATATTCAGCAAAAAACTTGACGTTTAATATTAGGCTAAAATATGCAACAAACAGCTGAGTGATTTGACAAAAACTTACCGATGCCCATATAAAAAGGTCACGGCTCTGATCCGGTATGTTCCAGCTCTGACATTGTCCTCAGAAAACAACTGGAGTAAAATGGCTGCACATCCCCATTTGACCTTTTCGACACAAAATAGACGCACACCTGCCGTCCTCAAGCTGCCGTGTTTACCTCCCAAAACAAAGCATCGCCCCTCTGGAATTCTGAACTTTCTTAATTTGACCAAACACGACGTGTAATCAGTTAATGACTTTCTGTGCAATCTGAGGGGGGAGTGGACGGCTGATGAGCTGACAGCTGTTGATGGGAAATAAGCCACCGCTTATCTGATCTCGTGTTTGCTCTCTGTGTTCTAGGGTTTGGACAGGGGGGGGGGGGGGGGGGGGAATCGGATCATTTTGTTTCTAATGAACTGGACTTGTTAAGCCATCTGGGAGACATTGGCAGTTGGGTCTCTTTGGGGGAAAGGGGTTTCCGGGTCGCTGGCATTCCATTGATTATCTGACATTCACTTGGATTATCCAGCAGCACTCGGCTGTGGTTTGATGAGTCCCAAGGCCTTCAATTGAGACTTAAATAATAAGACAATATTGGTTGGCATGGAGGCCAGGGAGTCATTAAAGATGCCATATTCAGCTCATTTTCAGGTTCATAATAGTATTTTAAGGTTGTACCAGAATATGTTTACATGGTTTAATATATTGTTGTTGTACAGCACATCTCTCTCTCACTGCTGCAGCTCCTCTTTTCACCTTGTGTTCAGGTCTCTGTTTTAGCTACAGAGTGAATCATCTTTCCTTCTGTACTATCTTTGATTCCACTCTGCACATGCTCAGTAGCTCAGATGGTAGATCATGTCAGTTAGCTCCATAGACAGTAAAAGAAAGGTTGTTTCTCCAACTTTGGTCAGTTACAAGGCAGGATTAGCCGGGAGACTTCTTCTAAAGGAGGGCGCACATGGAAGTACTTCTTTTGGAGATTATGGTGAACTTGTGTGTGTTGTAGCAGTGCTTTGCCATTGAGAACGAGCTAGCATGCTAACGCTAGCATGCTGTTATCGGTTACCCACCTTGTCTCGGCTACTGACGTAGAAAGCCGTGCAGATTTTGACCAGCTCACCCGGAGACTGAAGCAGGAATCATCCAGAAACCGTATCTCACTCAGAACAACATGGATAGATTTTTTTTCCAAGTTTGTATTCGTGTGGAAGCACCAGAGACACAAAATAACACCCCAAATCCCAGAAAAAGTGATTTCTTTTTTCATAATATGGGCACTTTAACTCTGAACTCTTGCAAGTTAATATGTTCTACTGTCCCTGCTTGGCCAGGAAAAAACAGCCCCACAAAAAGTCTATAGACTTAATAGACTGCATTGTACAGTATATGCACCTGTCGACTCTCAGGACGTTCATTTTCTGCCAACACCTGCTGCACACAACTAAACAGCGGAGCATAATTCCAATACAGAATCACCCTCTAATATTCCCTGACCTCACCAGTGCTGCAGTGGCGGTGAGGCTAATCCACTCGCTTTGACAGCCACAGAATAGAGTGTACCTCTCACCTCTCACCTCACACCTCTCACCTCACACCTCACACCTCACACCTCTGTGCACTTGGATCTCTCTCAGCCCCTTGGCTGTGAAAACCTTTAAGCCCCACTATCCTCCACTGACATATTTCTGGTACACAGGACCGACAGACAGACAGACAGACAGACAGACAGACAGAAAAACACTTTACAGTTCTCATACTGTCTGTTTGAATGTACCTGTATTCACCTTCTGTGTAAAACGCTCTGTTTTAGCACGTGTCTCTTTAAGGCCCCCCCTCTGGAAAAAAGCCCAGTCTGCTCTGATTGGTCAGTGGTTCCGGGTCTTCCGCATCTGCGCTCTCTGAGTCTCTGCACCATCATTGCAGCTGGGGAATGACAGTAACGGCACTGTAGTGGCACTTTCTACCTATTTATAGTATAGTTGTGACATCACAACCGTACAGAAGTTCTGACCGCTCGTTTAATTAAAGGCACAGTTTCTGAATACGGGCTGTGTGCATTTATCTGTAGATTGAGCGTTTCAATACTTTCACAGTATTTGAATATCACCTCGACCTGCTTTATAATCACAAGAGACACAAAAAGCTCACTTTTTACAATATGGGACCTTTAGAAGCAGCTGCACATATTATAATAGTATAACAATCTGATGACTAAAAATGTAATTTCCATTAGCATGGGGAAGTAATGACAGGGTGTCAAGTTGTCTGGCTTTCATTGGTTTGTCATACCAGTAAATAAGAACTTGCCTGATGATTTTTGTTGTTGTCAAAACAACCACATGGGAATTTTAATGTGACAGGAGGAACAACAACACATGATATGAATGGGGCACGGCGAGACAAACGCTTCATTGTTGAGGCCTG
Organism: Gymnocephalus cernua; assembly: GCA_023631565.1. Taxonomy (NCBI): domain Eukaryota; kingdom Metazoa; phylum Chordata; class Actinopteri; order Perciformes; family Percidae; genus Gymnocephalus; species Gymnocephalus cernua. The sequence continues at coordinate 39,659,982 of CM042429.1, forward strand.
AGCCACATCGTTCCTCCCTAAACTTCTTTTCGAAGGTTCATCAGACCACCAAACTCACTGCAGTCCCATGACACGAATCACGCAGCACGTCCTCATGCGCACAGAGCTGCTTTTCTTTCAGCGCTCACATCCTTCCTGGAGTTGACTCTGCACAAACAGTCGTAGCTGACATTCAAACAATATTTCCTGAGGGACGCATCTCAGTAGTGAGTGACTATTGACCATCAACATTCTTTCCTGAGGAAATATCAGCGGAATACACTTTTGTCAGCGATTGGAGGAATTCTTCTCTGTACCCAGCAGTCATTTCAACTCTGCACTCAACCCTCTCAGACAGGAAAAACTTTGCTAATTAGATTTCCAATGGCTAACCACGTAGACGCCATCGTGGCAAATTGGTATTGGGATCAAGGAGCATTGGGCAGTAATTGAGAGACCAAGCCCCACAGGACACAAAGGTGAATTGTATGGGCTGGTTTTCAGGCGAGTGTTACACGTGGCACAAAGGATTACGTTCTAGTGTAGTTACAAGCTGGCTCTGATTAAGAATGCCACTGCAAAAAACTGCAGTTTATCAAGACATGCAGCCTCTTCTCAGTTGATAGTACACTGACATGATACATGTTCAACATTTAGTAAAATAACTTTTTACCTCTGCTACCTCGATTGCTACGTCTAATAAATATTAAAACGTCCTTCAAAACACTGCTTCAAACCTTTTCTGTGGGTTCTGGGGAATCGATGCTGCATAGTATCGGGATATTTTCCGTGGCAATACTGTATTAATACAAATATACCAAGTATGGATCTATTTTATATATGTGTTGGTCAGTTTGTCTGGTTGACAATCCCATTTTTTTGCAGCAATACAATTGAAGTGAGATGAACAAACAGAGAAATTTATCTTTTTCATGAAGCAGAAGTTGACTAAGTTTCCTTTTGGGGGCATAATTTGAAATTGGCAAACATTTGAAGTTGGAAAAAAGGTAATAAATTGAAATATAATTCAAAGAATATTGTCATATGTTTAAAATCTCACTAATATCGTATTGCGACGTAAGTATTGTGATGATATTGTATCGTGACAGGTACAAACAGTGCGGGGTAGCTTTATGCCATTATTTGTCACTTTACTTTCTGTCTTTAAAACCAAAGTCAGAGTGTAGATTTCCAGTGTTGCCAGTCACTGACCAGACAGACGCTGTGTATAAACACTTGCCATAGGAGAGACATCCAAGCTGGGCTGTTGAATAAAAACATGTCAGATAAAAGGAGCTGGGGATTTCGGTATATTTCAAAGGCCTTGCAATGGCAAACACAGAATGGCTCCAGGGGATCACCGTGGCAACATTTTAAAAAGTCCATTAGCATCCCTGGTCGAAGAGGAGTGATGGCTGGCTTCTTGCCTTTTACCAAGAATAGAAAATCAATGGTCCCTGTAGTCCTTTAAGTTCTTGGATTAGTATGTCAACTGCCTGGTGTCAGTATAATGTAGTCTCATTCTCATAGTGTCTGCATTGTGCCATGGCAGGGAGAGGGCAAGATGGCATCCACGATGAGATGTGTCTGTCAGGGGAGGTTGGGACCCTCCTTGCCATCAATGCCACTCAGTCTGTTCCTAGGGGAATGCTGCTTTAACCTCAGCGCCCACAGAGTTCAGACAAGTGACGGGTTGTCCTGTTGCAGAGGCCATCGATTGTCACCCCATGTCAGACTACTCTATTCTCTACTCCTCTATCCTCATTGAAGAATCCCCACAGATTAGAGCCTGGTTTATACGTGAGCTTCCATGGCAGGATTAATGTCAAAGTAAAACCAAGTTGACAGCAAGAACCCACAAAAGTTCTGAAAACGGTTTCAGCACTGCACTGATACGACGTGGACTATCAGTGGTAGGGTTGGGTATAAAACGATACTCGTAAAACAGTGCCTCAACCTTTAAAAAGCAAGATCACAATACGACAGTTGGCGACATTAAAGAACAGCTTGTTTATCGCTAAGGCCATAGAGTCAAATTTTTACTTAACAACAAAAAGAAAAAACACTAGACGGCAGAAGAGTACTTTACAACAAGATTCTCAAGGTGCACTTGAATGCACTATACGTTTCTCAAGGTGCACTTGAATGCGCCATCCATTTACGATGTGCACTTGAATGCACCATTTAGTCCTGTTGATGTTGTTTCTCCGACATCTTTGACTGCGGCAGTGTCCATGGTGTCTCAAAACGTGTAGCTGGGCTGCTCTGTGTCTTTAGCTGCAGACTGTTGAATGTACCGGTGTTGGAATCCTTTCGAGTGAAATACAGCCACATTTGAGGATTTTAACCACATTTACGCCAGGTACTAGCTAAAGGTAAGCTAAGGTTACCTGGTGCCAACTGTAATATTAAGTAGCGTCACATGCAGTGATGCTTCTGTTGCCTGTAACGTCCGTTTCAGAGCACCAGAGGGCAACGCAGGCATTTAAGCGGCACCGACATCTGTGCTGTTGTTCGGTCTGGTAGATACTGGTGGAATAGGAAACCCTAAATCAGTTGTAAGCGCACTCCAGTCTCTAGTCAAGCCTTTTCTCTGGACTTCTTTCTACAGACGGCGAGTTGGCCAGACTTCACACAGAGGGATCTATGCAGGACTCAGACAGTGAGACGGTTCTCTAATCGATCTGCAAAACCGCAGCAGGCATCATCCATCGTCTTCATGTCTATTTGCAATGGGCGAAAAAAAGCCCAGAGGGCCATCAGTGGAAGAAGGATCAGGCATATGCACCAGAGGAATCCTCTCTGTCTGCCTCCTGTTAATTATTCAGATTCATCTTCAGAGAGATCATTTCCTGACCAGTCTGTCACTCAGGATGCACCTGCAATCTTCTGCAGTCCTTACGGCATTTTAAAATGAGTATTACCTTGGGGTCCCCCAATCAAACAGATCATTTTAAAATATGCTGGGCAGCAATTGTGCTAGCCCCTCTTCTCCCTCATCTCTCGGTCTTCTCTTCATACATAAAAGTGAATGTTAACTACCCCCTTCTCCTCTCAATCTTTCTGTCATCAATAATTCAGAATGTTATTGAGAAACACTACCTGAACCCTGTATTGACAGAAATCCAAGCACTGTCATTCCCTCAAGGGCGTCATAATTGGATACCTCCCGAGGCTACTGCTGCGAAATGCAGAGCAAGAGTGGAAAGCAGGCTGAGTGTTGTTGTTTGCTGTATTTTGTCTGTTTTCATTTTACCTTTCCATTTCAGGGACTCTAATCTGACCCAAGAGCCGAAGTTAGCCAATTTATTGACTGGAGGACAATCTCTTGGGAAAATTTAGAGGTGGGTAAGAAAGTGTTTGCGTGAACTTTCTAGAGTGGAATTGCAAAAGGAATCAATGAACCAAGGGCAGCTGTGTTATTTCATTCATTGGCAAAGACATATACTTGATACAACTGTCAATGGAAATTAAAATCAACATCACATAATCTCATGTCATGCAGCACTAAGCCCCATGAAAAATAGGACTCAACAGCAGCTGGAATATCTGTGAAATTAAAAACATCAGTGAGGAAGATATGCAATAAACAATATACAGTACCATGAACAGGTATTTTGAAAGTTAAATCAGTGTTCTCCCCTGTAAACTGATTTATCTGTTGGTACATCATGGAAATACAACACTCCTGTTCTACTGCAGTACACTGCTGTCTGCTCTGCTAAAACAACGGCAAAAAGAGCTGATACAAAAGGAGAAAAGAGCCGATATAATCTTCTGTCCCAAAACACTTTGCACACTTTTGTGCTGCCTGAGCCTGTCATAATTCACACAGAACTGCTGACCTCCTACAGACCACGAAGAGAGGCACGAGCTACCTGGATGTAGCAGACATTCAACAGACCAGGCAGGGTGATATTTTCAGCTAAAAATGCTTGAGGGGAGAAGATGGTGAGAGAGAAATGGTGAATCTTTCTTCTTGCCAGGAGATGGACTTACAGACTAAACCACAGTTAAGAGTTCACCGACAGTTTGGGTCAAAGCAAAAAAACTGGCCAATCACACTTACCTACTGTTAAATGGCACAGAAAGCCATATAAGGGTTAGAGCCTCTAGCAACAGAGCAACTCTTCACAGGTTTCCTTTAGTGATGTGACAACCGGCTGTTTTACGCGAGTCGGTTCAACCGGACGGTTGTTGGTTGGCGAACCGAGTCTATAGATTCGGTCACAGGTTCACGTGCCTGCGGCGGAGGGGGGGGGGGGGGATTTATACACAACTACCAAGATAACATGACGTGTATTTGTAAGCGATGTAGTCTTCTTCCCCATGTGTGATGTGTGTGTGTGAATTTCTATGTACACAATAATCTAAGATGCACGAGAGATAAAGGTTTCTGGGATCGGTTAATAACTCAAACTTGCCGAGAACCGTTAGACAACCGTTTGCTTATAGACTCGAGCAGTTGTTAACGGTTACATTCGGTCTCGACTCTCGGTCTCGGCAAGAGCCGAGTGCCAGCCCGGTCTGCTCGTGACAGCTTGTAACATTCACTTCTCTAACATTTAACTTAACATAACTAAGATAACATGATGTGTATTTGTATGTGATGCACTTCCCAATCAATAATGTGTGAATTTCCGAACACAATCCCCTAAGATGCACCAGAAACAAGGCTCGGTTAATAACTCAAACTTGCCGAGAACCGTTAGACGAACCGTTTGCTTATAGACTCGAGCGGTTGTTAACGGTTCTCGACTCTCGGTCTCGGCAAGAGCCGGGTGCCCAGGTAGCCCATTTCCTGATTGATTCTACCACCACTCCAGTGGAGGCGCTAATGAGGTAAAAAAACAGGAGTGAGTCGGTTCATTGACGTACGACACTCGATTCTCCCGGCTCAGTGACACGAATCGGGTTAATAACCGGCTCTTCGGTCAGTTCGTCGTCACTAGTTTCCTTTAGGCCGCTGACACACCGGGCCGATTATCGGCCATGGGACAGTCTGGCGAGGTCGGTGACTCGAGTCTGGTCGGTGTGTTCCGTGCCGTCGTCCGTCGGAGGAGCCGTCGGCCTTCATTTGGGCCGACCCGACGTGTTCAGTTCGAGACAAGGCCGTTCGGACTGAGCCGGAAATGGCGAGCGGGCAGCCTCTCAAAATCTCACCAAAATCTTTCAAACTGACCTTTGTTGATCTGAAATGAAGACAGATTCAGCAACTGCACGGCCTGTTTTTCCTTAACATGTTTTCAGAAACAAGTTTCGGTGAACTATTTTAGTAGAATATGAGATCGTATTCTGAACGAGCCGCCACTGAAAAATCCAAAATCCGGAAGCAGCAGGAAGACCCACGTGACGCGTTCGTCCAATCAGCTGCCGGTTTTCATTTTTTTGGCCGACAATACAGAGTAGCGCCGCCTTATTACGTCGCCATAACAGCGTCGCTTCGGTGCGTTCCGCGGCACTTTTTGGACCTCGGGGAGCCGAGTGATCAGTCCTTGTGCCTTTTCTGCCAACAGTTGGCCCGTCTGGTTAGTGTGTCTTCACCTTTAAATTCACCTGGTTTGGAAAGACTAATGAATGTCGGCGATAAACTAAGTGGAAACAAAAGTAACTTTTTCTTTGCGATTGCTAGGGATGCTCCAGCTGAGAACCACCACTTTGAGGACTTCATGGTGGCTTTGTGTCCGTTCGCAGCAGTGTACAAAAAGAGAATGAGACTTCTCTATTAACACAGAGGCTCTTTGATCTCTATCTCCCCTGTGGTACCAATTAGCTTGCTGCACTGTTTGCACTTCAAACTCTTTGCAAATTCCTATTTTGAAAGACATCCTGAATGAATTTTCAATCTACCGGCACTTCTATACCCTCTTCACGAAATGTGAATTATGAGTAGCATATCTCCAACGTTTGGCTAATTTAAATGAGGTATATCTACAAGTGCTGAAGGGGTAAGATATAACTATTTCCACTATGATGCAATCAGTAGGCCTCTTGCTTATTTCTGTTCGTCCTGACAAAAGAATAGGTCACACTGTGCCAAAACAGAGATTACTACTAAAAATATAAAAGACATGAAGGCAGAGTAGTTGAGAATTGATCAAAGGAAGATAAATAGCTGTGAAGATTCTTCCATTGCCTTTATCCCTTGTTAGCAGAGGCAATCACACAGCCGTCACCCAGAAGATCCATCCCTGTCACATTACCCCAGCAAGATTATAAGCAGGAGCGGGGGGGGGGGGGGGGGGGGGGGGGGGGGGAAGAGGAGCTACCACAGGAATGTATGACAAAAGTACATTTGGTGAATTTCACTTGAACAAGAACAAAGCAGCGAGCTCTGCTTTTATAAATGAATGATTTTTGCAATCTGAGTGGTCGATGCTGATGAAGGGAAATATAAATCAAGGGTAAGAGTGAGGCTTATCGGCGAGAGTGCCTCACAGAGATAATGGCGCCATCATGCCTGTGTGCTTCACTGTTCCTGGGAAGATTAAACACTTTATCATTGTCTTTGGGACAAACAGTCTCCGTACGTGGAGCACGCATCCAATTATTATAGCCTTTTTATGCTCAAACCCGCCATTCACGCGTCAGCTTCATCCCACACCAGAAGCCTTAAGAGGTGAGATGAAAAGAGACAGCCGTCTTATCAGGGCCGTGCTACCTTTGAGGGCAGTAGCCCACGGTGGCAGCTGACCTCACTTTTATTACCGCTGTCTCACACTGATGATATCATCTAAACACATAGTGAAAGACCCAGAAGCTTTCAAGCTCGGTTTATCTCATTTTATAGCTCTAACAACTCCGTCTCTGCCAAGAAAAGTCAATGGCCATGGGCAATCAAGCACCAAGCAAGAGCGTGGCTCCTCTCACCTCATCAGAGGCTACACCGTGGCATGGAACATGGGAGGAAGATAGTGGGAGCCGGGGCAAGAAACAGAGAAATGGGACATGAACAGTGACAGTTGGAAAGACAGTAAATCTAAATGAGGAAAAGGAAAGGGAGGAGGGAGGAAGGGGGGGGGGTGACAGTGTCTCACAGCTCACTGGTCTGGAATCAGCCAGACAATCAATTCCACCACTCAGATTCAGGCTGGCAGGTCCTGTTTCATCTGCACCGAGCATCACAGGGCGGCGCCCCAATTATCAACGGTGCTAAATTACTTGACAGATCAGTCAAAGTAGTCAAATGAGACAAACGTATCATATAAACGTATAAAACTGTCTGGCCGTTCCTGGGCTTCACCCTCACGATTGCCTGCAATTTTCCATTGGGATTAATTAAGTACTTTATCCATCTTAGATTCTGTTGCTATGGACAACTCTACTGACAACAAAAGTGTGGCACCCATTGTGTTAATCCGTCTTGTGGAGTGTACATCTGATTGTGTCTAGAAAATTATGCAGCACATCGTCTATTTGCTAACAGAAGTTAATGGAATTTTTTTCGAGACTTAAGAATCAAAAACAATTGCAAATATTGAACTCTTTTAGTAGACAGAGGATTATGAAATGCTCTGAGAGCCAAGTCTATCAAAGCTACAAATCCTGTAGTATTTGCCCCAAAATGAAACTTTTTCAAGCTGCAACACTTATTAAGATAACCATCTAATGTCCCTCTGCAGCAGTCTCAGATGGGTAAACATAAAAAACTAAGTAGCATTCGCATACCGTTTGTAAAAACAGATGTTTGTTGCTATGCTTGTACCAGTTGCCTATGGCTGTCAGGGTCGAGTTGGAGAAAGCACACTGTGTCCCGAATTGACAAATAAAAATTACTAATCTTAAAACCCAGTAGGCAATCTGACAGATCTGATCTGATTCCGAGGCGGCATCTGAGGAATCAATCACCGCTGTCCATCGTTCTTCTGACAACGAGGGGCCTTTACCGGCTCAGCAGTAGCTGCTCCATTATGGGAAAAAATTTTTTAAAAATCCAGATTATTTTGGTCAATCATGAAATCGCGATTATTTAACATAACTCATTCACTTTTGGAAAGATGTTGCATTTATTGAACTTAAATCAACAGTGAAAACACCTCGAACTGTGGAATTTCCCTTAATACTTAATACTACAAAATAAGGGTTTACTTGCAAGTTTTTTTGTGATTATCGGCAAAAATCCTTGATTATGCGGCACGTTTTCTTAAAAAATGCGATGGAATATGCGTGATATTTACGCAATTTTATGCGATGAAATTGCAGGAACTTGCAAAAATTGCGGGAACTTGCAAAAACTGCGGTTTGATGAAGACAATTTTTTTGCGTGGAAATCGGAAATTTATGCGGCGAAAGTGCGGCCTATTTTAAAAAATGCGGCCCCCGCATAAATATGCAGACTTTGGCTGATTATGCATTGAATTCTGCGATCGCATAATCACGTTTTTCTGGAGGGACTGAAACGTAATGTGCAAAATAAATCGTTTTTCTCGATTACTCTGTTTTTGTGATCATAAGGAGCCAAAATCGTCCTTGTGATTAAACTTTTAATTGCACAGCCCTACTCAGTAGCACATTATTGTGTGTTGCTAAGACTGCTGGCTGCTTGCGTTCCTGCATGTGTCTAATGTGTTGTGTGTTAAAGCACCGTCTGGATCTCAGTTTAGATAATGTAGCCTATCCAGCACTTAAGAAGGATAAGCCCTTATCTCTGTCTAATCCCCAACAGTCATTAGAGGCGGCAGGGCTTGCTTAGGAGTCTGTCTAATTAAAGCCTAAACCATATAGCATAACATAAAGATCCCTGCAATGGACACTGAGGATTATACAGGCATTGTAGTGAGGATCTCATTACTTCTACATTGACATTAGTACCTACTGACTTATGACATCTTGAGTTTGTGATTCAAGATAAAGAGGTATGATAATATAAGAATCTTGCCTGAAATGGTCACCAATTTACTCTGAATCATTGAATATAGTTTAATATCCACTGCCAGATGTCTAATCATTTGAAAGTCTTCCTTAACAGACAGTCCTTGTGAAAAGCTTCGTGTCACCCCACAAATAAAAAAAACAACACTTCATAGTGCTAGATCAAGGCAGCGCGCGTAGTATTCATGTGTCGGCTCCTGAGCCCGAGTCATCTGCATTTTAGGTTCTTAGAGACAAGAGTGAAGCTGACACAAAGAGAATAAAAGAAGTTGAGAATAGACCAATTCACACACATTGGGAGGTCTGGGGGGGGGGGGAAGATGGACAGGAAGAAGTAAGACAGAGGAGAAAAAAACAAAAAGCTCTCTTTTGCAAGAAGATGTACCACTGCCTCTGATTCTATTCTTCCCCACCCCCTCCTCCTCCTCTCTCTTCATCCTTCCACTGTGTTCGACCAAGCTGCTATGATAATAATAATAGGAAAGCGATGGGACAAACGGGGCCATCTATAATGGGGCTAGATACTGGCGTGAGCGTGCTGTTGAGCCTGGATGGTGGTGTCATTAAGTGTGTGTACGTGATAAATGCACTCTGCTTGTCGGATTTGAGATTCTCATTAGTCCGTGTTCAGAAGGAGACCTAGGGCCATTACTCTTGTGGCTGCCTTGACAAGAGGCTGAATGTGTCTGTGTATAAGAGCAGGGGGGGGGGGGGGGAGAAGAGAGAGAGAGAGAGAGAGAGAGAGAGAGAGAGAGAGAGAGAGAGAGAGAGAGAGAGAGAGAGAGAGAGAGAGAGAGAGAGAGAGAGAGAGAGAGAGAGAGAGAGAGACTGTTAGGATGCTGGCAGACAGTCAAAGGTCTTCAGTTCTCATGCAACAGCTGTATTGATCACATGTCAAGTGATAGTCTCAATATCATTTAACAGGCATGATTCAGCGTTTCTGACTGGGAAATGTTGACGTCACGATTGATGCATTTGTTTGAGTTTACGTAATGCAAGCATTGGTGTCTTGGTGTATATAAAGCTATCTGATATGTATGCCAACTGTATAAGAGTTGAATCACTTAGAATTGATTGATCCAGATTTTGCATATCTATACCAGTTATGTATTCCAGGTTTAACATTGTTGTCATAGTATTTAAGTAAAAAGCAGAGTAGGGACATATATACTTCCAAGGTGCATGAAAAAAAGGAAAACATCTGAAAAGGTCAAAACTCCAGCAACACGTGACTAGTATTTGAGTAAGAAAAAGCTAAATTAAAAGAAAGAAAAGACGTTGACCGCAAAAACAACTTTCAGCAAATTTAGGCAACCAGTTGCTACCGTTGTGTGTTTTTGGTTCAATAGGAAGCCAAAAGTGAAAATCCAAAACTCCATATTCTTACATACTACAGTAAATGCTCCGTCATGCTAGTTGCTGCTTTGACAAACGTTTTGCTGCATCCAGGGCTCAACATAAAAAAACATCCCCACTGGCCCCCGGGGCCAGTAGATCAGAGTTTTGCTGGCCCCTTCTACATTTTTACTGGCCCTGAAAGAAATATCGTAGTAGGTGTGATTGGCAAAGGACAAAAAAGCAGGAAAATATACGCCGCACCTCCCATGAAGCTTCAGCAAATGGTTATAACCCAGCTAGCCACTGTCACTGTATGTTGTGCCATTAGCAGTAAAGCTAGACCAGGGTCATCAACTACATTTTTCCAAGGGCCAGAATTTTTTTAAGCTGACACTCCGGGGGCGGACTTTAAATAAAGAAAATAAAATGTATGTATACCTAATAAGCATATTCTTGTTTGATATTTCACTTTCTTACTAAATTAATGCTATATTTCTACATGTATTAGTGTAAGCAAACTCCTAAAAAAACATGGACAATCTATAACGATAACTAGATAGGCTACTTAACTAGAAAAAAGTTCCCAGATTAGGGGGCAGTTCACTGGGTGATGGTTAAAGTCTTTGATTACTGAAACGTTGTTGTAGTATGCAGCGTCCTGATAATGTTTGCAGAAAGAAAGGCCTGTTGTCAGGTAAAAATGTCACTGTCAAAGAGGCTGAAGCGAAAAGTTGATGTGTTAAACAGCAGCTTTAATGATGAATGGACTGATAAGCACAGGCCCGTGCGGGCCAGTAACCGGCCAATCAACTAGCTCGACATACTCTTTTACTGGCCCCGGGCCATCGGGCCGTTGCTTATGTCGAGCCCTGGCTGCATCACTGCTGCCTTTTGCAAAATTCAGCACCTGCATGGTTTGCCATATTGTAAGTATTACACTGTACATGCTATACATGTATGATGTATACATGCTGATGTAGACACAAGTGTAAACAGAAAGTCCAACTGAAATCACATTTAGTCGTAGCTTTTTGTAGTCAAAAATAATGTCAACGTGTTTTTTTAAATGGATTATTGAGTCCCAATGTTGCCTGCATGTTAAATGAGTTCCTGATTCATCAAACAGTGTGTTTTGAGACAATGACCAACAACAGACCATTCTCCTATGTCGCAGTAATGATAAATCTTAACCTTAAACTGAACTGACACAACAATCCTTTCAGCCTCTCTGCCAAGTTCTTACGCAGCCAGACATTTGTTTTTGTACAGTTCTCCACTGAACTGTGGCTGTGGCAGCCAGGAGGTTAGTGTGACACAAAGCCTCTACAGGAGAAACACAAAGACACACGCTGTGCGACATAAGCGCTGTGTGAAAACACATTTTTAAGCTGCCTGTGTCTCTGACAGACACAATGGAGGCACGGCATGTTTACATGTGTGATAGCAAAGGCACGTATGTACAGAGGAAACCTATTCCTTTATCCGCTGGCGCTAGGTGACGGTATGTCATGTCACATTTTTTAGGAGGAGGTAGCCGTCAGGCCTGCCTGCCTCAGCGGCTGTAACAGTCGTCTGGACGTCTGGCCCAATCAATACTCAGAGACGAGCATCTGCCTGGGTCTCCAGTTACTGTACCTCTGTCCTCATAGCCTTCTCAGACGGTTCTGCAGACAGCCATGTGCTGCTGGATCACATCGGCGGCGGGGCTTATCACAGAACAACACAGGAGATGTGATGCTGCGTGGGGCGGGCGCTGACACTTTAATTCGTCACTGGTGACAGGGTTTTGTCAAACTATTCCTGGAGTTCATCAGCCACCTGGCCTTATTTGCTCACGCCGCAGATTACTTTTCAGCCCTCTTGAGAAATGCTCCGCCACAATGACCTTGATGCTAAATCGCTGCGTATTTTTCATCATGTACGAGCCTCTGCGGAGCGGGCAGCAAGTTGTCCTTTGGTTCAAGACTGCAGAATGCGCCGGGTACTGAACAACCTGTATAAGAGGTATAACAACTTAGCCTCTTTCAATAATTGACACCATCACTCACCTCAAAAAGAACAGCAATGAGGTTATTCAGAGAGCTGTAAAGTCTAGCAAGAAAAAAACCCACACAAACTTAAAAGCCACGCTGAGATACAAGCTTTCAGGCAAGTCTACAAAGACTGGAGGCAGAATAATAAATAGAAAGGTAAACAGAGAGACAGGTAGTCAGAAAGATTGGAGTTCTAGGGAAAGTCTCTGGTGTATTTAACGGACTGCTAGAACTGTAAAGTTTGAGAAATCTGTACATGCTAATTAAAGCAAAAGCTATAAAAAACAATCAGTACTGTATCCAGAGAGACGATGATAGAGTTTGCAGGTTACACCAAAGGAATACATTTGCATAATTTGTGAACCTTTAGTGCTTATAAATACATATTTACACTGTATATTTCTATAGTACCTCGATTTGTTAAGTGTATTTGTTTTTGACATGAAGACATTTTTATCAGCAGCGGCGTTTTAAATGCTGCTCATTATGCCTTTTAAGGTAACACTTGTATCTGGAGCAAAATCAATGTACATGTGGAGCTGCAATCTGATCTTAAAACGTTTCATACGAAAGCACACGAGAGCGAAGGAAAGAACTCGATGCTAAACCGTGCGTAACGACAACTTATCGTTTTGATGTTTGCTCATGTGAAGCGTTTGACAAAGCATCACAGCACACACCCCAGACCCAGAAACACTTACTCTCTTCAACGTGCACCGGTGAACGTCTTTGGTGCCTTGAATTTATTTTTCCTTTGTGGCCTGGCTGCCATTCAAAGTCAAAACAAATGTGTTGCAAAAGAGACCCAGATTCCCTTTGAGCAGAATAAAGGAAACTGAAAGGCTTTAAAAAACAAACACCACTGTAAACATATGTAAACCATCTACAGCCCCGCGAGACGGGGGGGGGGGGGGGGGGGTACACTGAAAGACTGGTACTGTATTTTCTGGACTATAAGTCGCTCCGGAGTATTAGTCGCATCAGTCAAAAAATGCGTCATGAGGAGGAATAAAACATATATAAGTCGCACTGGACTATAGGGGGGACAATGGAGCGGGAGATTGGTCGGAGAATCGGCGCAGCGGGGGGGCGGTATTACATTCAGTTTATCGCACCGTTGTGACGAAAAGAGAGCTGAGCCGGAAGGCAAAGCTCTCGATCTACCGGTCAGTTCTCGTTCCTACCCTCACCTATGGTCATGAAGGCTGGAGGTCATGACCGAAAAAACGAGATCCAGGGTACAAGCGGCCGAAATGGGTTTCCTCAGGAGGGGGGCTGGCGTCTCCCTTAGAGATGATGAGGGTGAGAAGCTCAGTCATCCGTGAGGAGCTCGGAGTAGAGCCGCTGCTCCTTCACGTCGAAAGGAGCCAGTTGAGGTGGTTCGGGCATCTGGTGAGGATGCCCCCTGGGCGCCTCCCTAGGGAGGTGTTCCAGGCACGTCCAGCTGGGAGGAGACCTCGGGGAAGACCCAGGACTAGGTGGAGGGATTACATCTCCAACCTGGCATGGGAACGCCTCGGGATCCCCCAGTCAGAGCTGGTTAATGTGGCTCGGGAAAGGGAAGTTTGGGGTCCCCTGCTGGAGCTGCTCCCCCCGCGACCCGACCACGGATAAGCGGACGACGATGGATGGATGGATGGATGGATGGATGGATGGATGGATGGACTATAAGTGGCATTTATTTAGAAATTTATTTCACAAAATCCAAGACCAGGAACAGACATTTAATCTGGAAAGGAAAGTTATTCAACTGACTACACGACAGCAGACAGAACAACAGGCTGAATAGGTGTCCGGTATGTTTACGTAAACATGTAGTTGTCACAAGCCTCTCGCGGCTCCACACGGTAGTGTTTACTCATTGGTTGATGTCAGTCAGTATGAATTAACATTTAAAAACTTGTTAAATTATATATATTTTGATATATAAAATCGCACCTGACTATAAGTCGCAGGACCAGCCAAACTATGAAAAAAAGTGCGACTTATAGTCCAGAAAATACGCCATCTTGAAGCAGGTGCTGATAGATTTACAACTAAAACAATACACCACTGTTACCTCACCTTGTAGAGTGTGTATACCTGTATTCTTGCTCTTAAGAAATTCAGAGGCTACTATGAGGCTTCAGCAGAGTTAAGACGCATAAAGTGTATATTTTGTTTTTAGGATTTCTGAAAAATTGCAAACCTATTCTTTAACAAATATGTTTCACTGTATAACAACTAAAGAAAAAAAAAAACACAGTGGTGGCATTTGCAAATGAGGCTTTTCTCTGGAAGAGATTCACTTTAATCTCTGTGATTTAATTTCCTTGCTTCTGTCTCAGTGAGTTGGTATTGCAGATGTCTTCTCTCTGTGCTGAAGCCCTTTGGCCATATGCACTCCCCGCCCGGACCATGACACAAAGGGCTTTTAATCAGTCTTCTCAATGACGGAGCACATTCTGTCATTAAAAACACTGGAGGCCTGCTGGAGCCTCTCCCTTCCAAGTCTTTTGGCTCTAGCTCGGCCTCAGATTGTTACATCTATTGCTGCCTTGCAAAATGCATTCTGATACTGTCCACAGCTAGTCTGGCTATCATCAGACCGAGCTCCATCTTTTAAGAGTGAACATCAGTCTGGGGAGTCTGCTCTGTATTTTCTCTGCACAAACGACTCTGTACGCAGTTGGATAGTCCTTCAACCAATCAGAGCAACGATCCGGGTGATGTAGCAGCGACGGCGGCATCAACGGGTTGCTGCGCTTCGGGGGCCGCCATGTTTGACGTCAACAAAAAGCTGCTTGGTCGCTTCTCTATCGTCATTAGGGTCGGGTATTGTTTGGGTTTTTTCCGCATTGGGTTTTTACTTTTAAAACGGTGCCGATACTTTTTAAGAAAGTTTTTTAAAAAAAGAAGAAGAAACAAGAAGGATAGGCCGACTAAACAACAGTCGGTGACATTTAAGAACACATTGTTTATTACTAAGGCCATATGGTCAACATTAAATGATTTAATAGTAATGTAATAACTATAACTTATAATACACAATAACTTATTTCACCAGTAAATTGCTGTTGAACGACAAAAACAACAACCAGATGGGAAAAGGGTATTTTACAATAACTTTGAATGCACCGCGAGGCTGTAGGTTACCAGTTTCAGTGAACGCACCGTCTGTGTTTCTCCGACGTCGGCAGCTGCTGCGCTGCAGAGCAGACTGTTGATATACAGTCACACTTTACACTGTTTAACGTCACCTGTCGGCATGGTAACCGTGTTTAATCACGCTGCTAGCTAAAGGTAGGCTAACGTTACCTGCTGTCGAGTGTAAAGTCAGGCACCGAAATCTACGTTCTTATTCAGTCTCGTTACTACGTTTACGTCGGAACCGGGGACCTACTGGCACCGCGTTTCGGTACCCAACCCTTATCATCATCGTGTTAAACCAGCCAATAGCGCGCCAGGTGGATAAGCCAGTTTGTGATTGGTTCCCGCAAAATTGTAAACGGAAGCAGGAGAGATAAACGTGCAGGTTTCCAGTCTGAGCTGCAGGGAGACATCACATCACCAGCAGATCGGGCTGGTTTACCCAGACTAGTCCACAGCACAATTCTTCTCTCTCTGTTTGGGTAAAGAGTGCATTTCTGTGCAAGACTTCTTCTGTTGCACTCAAATTGTTTCTGGATAAATCCTTTTGGAGACACACCAAACACACTTGAACAAAGTAAATAGTAACTGAATCTGTAGCCTGCAACTATGTTCAGGCATGTGGTTTAGACTACAGTAGAAAAAGGGGCTAATGTGATGTTACAAATAACCTAAAGCAACTGCTTTTATAATCCTATCTACAGCTAATTTGTGGCAGAAAGAATATCCGTGTCCACCTCCGTTTTGGCCTCACCATTTCAGTTTGGCAAGCACGTGCAGCGAGCTGTGCAAACAGCCAAAAGCTGCAAAATAAAGATCCCGTTTCATCTCAAGCAGCCATTTTGGATCCCAGCCAAGTGTCCAAACGGATCAATTTTAATGTGCACAGGAGTTATCTGAAGGGTAGAACTGACAGAACTTTAATGGGCAAATATATGAGGTTTATTATAATTGAATTAATTTGAGTTTTGGCCCTCAAAGTAAACATTATTCAATAGCATAGAACATTACCATAAATTAAGCCTAATTTGAGACCCACTCTAAAATAAGATTCACTATTTTGTGACCTTTACGTGTTGTTTAAAACATTGTATTTAACGATTGACCCTTTGCTCATTTAAATTGTAATCATAAACAGCCTGGAGTCGGCGCTGGAGGGCTTCCTGACTTTCACCTCAACTTGAAGCGATTCCACCCTCATTATCCACATTTACTACATGTTTCAACCTGAGCACAGGGACGGAGGATTGAGGTTACAGTAAAGCGTAAAACGTCGACAGCACCTGAATCGTATTCCTGACACAGATGTTTAGGCTGAGTGCTGAGCTGTAGTGCTGCAGCCATGTTTGCTGACATTGTAGAAGCAGTTATCCTCTTTGAGGGATTTCTTATCCATTACAGAGAGATGATTTATTTAAACTCAGCTGCAGATTTGTTTTTGCACTCCATGTTCTGGGAGCTTTTCTGTTTCCCCATGAATGTGTCAAATGTAAACACTAGTCCTGGTTATGGGGAGCGAGGCCTGCAGACTGTTTGTGCTGACTGTGAAAGGGCCGTTTCTCTCCTCGCAGCTTGCCGTCTGTGTTCGAGCGTGGACACGCAATCACATTTGTGTCTGTTCTTGTAACAAACTGGCTCCTGTCCAGCAGCGCCGATGTCTAATAGCGTGTGGACAACTCATAAAACATTGCATGCTGTGGGACGTTTGTACTTTTTTTTTTTTTTGCTACGCTGGCGTGTTTAACTAGCCCTGAGAAGTTGCATCACTTCAGCTTTCCCACGTGAGGATAATTAGCCGCTGATGAACATGAAAGTCAGCAGAAAGTTTCTTTGAAATCCAAATAGAAGTCTGAAAGGCATGTTTCAGAGGAAAAGTCGATATGGTTCTTTCTGTGATTATAAAGCTCATCAGATCACTGCTAAATACCAGCAAAATGGAAATCAATATAAAAAAAATGCTCTTTCACAGCTTGAGAGGAACATGCTGAAAAGGGTTCATACCATTTGAGAATTTTGATTTTGTGTTTTCTCAGGTTTTCTTCATGTATCTTTTATGATTTGTCTGAGGTGCTGAGGGAGCATCACAACTCCCACACAGATGACTCTGCAGATCGGCATCAGGAAGGCAGGGAATGCATCCTATCTGCTGATCGATATCCCCTGCTTAGGGCTCGCAGGTTCACTGAATATTAAGCAACCGTGGGAAAGTTATCCCGTCACGTTGCAGGTGATGAGAGCTAAATCCAGCAATTATCCCATCGTCCCGCCCACAGAACAAACGCAGGTTTTTAATGAAAAGAGAAGAGGATCCATTAATAAACCCCTTTCATTTAACAACCTGTATTTGTATGATTAACTCCGATTAGGCAGATTGGTGCTCTGTAAAAGAGTTGGTGACGTTCACTTACGAGTGTTATTCGTTAAGCTACAAACAGAAGCTATCATGGCTCACTGTTCACAAACACAGAAATTACATTAAGACTGATGTGGTAACTTGAAACCCGTTGGTTGCATTTTTAATACACCAACGTCTGTGTTGCTTTACTGAGGCAGCCAACAGACAGTAAGACATGCTACCAAATGTCTTGGCTTTGACCACTTTGTATGTCAGATATTCTTCCACTTTGGAAAACAACAGGAGGGTTTTTATACTAGTTATACAAGCCAGATAGACTCTTAAGTTTAAACGGTGTTACTGTTATCACTGTGAAATGAAGCACAGTGTCTTCACTGAACTGCAGTCGGACCAGATTCAACTGGGAGATGGTGAGTTACATATCCATACATTTTTGTATCAATAGACAATTTTCATTTATCTAGATTTGATCTTATTCATTCACCTTACCCCCCCTTTGCATTACTTATTTTATTTCATGTTATATTTTTTATGTATATGTTGGCACTGGGAAAGGAGTTGCTTTTAATCTCATTGTACATGTGTATAGTGATTCTATTCAAATTAGATCTTACAGCAGATTTAAAATCCAGGTCTTGAGGGGATGACTTGCTTATTAGCCAGGTCAACAATTCTATGTGATGCAGTGCAGCGCAGTGTAGCTTTTCCACTTAATCATACAATTTCATGCACTTTATTAAATGTGAGAAAACTGAAACTGAAAATTATTACTATGACATCCATTGAGGTCCAATTATCACCGTATCGCTGAGCTGGTGTTGCTGTTGAGCTAAGCTTGTAAACTGTTCTGTGTTCCCGCATTAGGACAAATCTCAGCCAGCTCCCATTCATCAACCGGCCCGGTGGATCTTTCTGGCAAAGGCTCAAGAGATCCAACATTAGCGAGTGAAGCACTTTCTGTTTGTTGCCCTTTTAGAAAGTTTGTCAACTCCTGTGAGCTAAGATACGGTTTCCTGTTACAGCCCCACATGATTTAAGTGAAGATGGATTTATTTATTTTTTTAAATCCCTGCTCAACCCAGCTGTAAAGAAACCCCAATTGGGGAACATTTCCCCCTCCCTGGGAAACAGTCTAATGAGCGATGCCAGTCCTGTCAGACAAACTACGATCTTACCAGAAGTCATGTTGCAATGGAAAACACCCACGGGGATTTTAGTCAAGCAGCAGCAAAGTCTCATGGGTAAACATTGGTAAGACAACAGCTCTGAATTGAACAGCCTGCTTACAGTACATGCACAGCCAGCTGACATGTACAGTACATCAGTGATGGTATGCGTCTCTATAGTAGGCTGTGTGTCGCGGCTCCCAGAGTCCCACCAGCCTACCATTAGTCTGAGCTCCGTCTCTCTGTCAAAATCCCTCAGCATCCCTTGGCCCCTCCAAGCAGAGCGCCTCTGACAGTTAGCAAGCGCCTCCGCTGCACACATCATTGATACTAATGGGGACGGAAGGCTGGCGTAGGGTGGCATGTGTGTCAGAGTTCGCTGCGGTGTGTGTATCTGTGTGTGTGTGTGTGTGTGTGTTTGTGCATATGGGGTAACCAAAGTCAAGATTACACAAGTGGAGCATGTGTGGTTGCTCTGCGGCACGGAGATCAATTCCTGTCACTGCAGCAAATGGCATGACAACCAGTCTCCACCCCATCACCATCTGCCTCCTCTGTGCCAATTTGTCACAGCACATTCAAGTGTGGCCTTGCCCTCATTTAACATTGAGCGGGAGCACAACTCCGGGAGGACCAGGAGGAAGAAAAGGAAAGGAGGAGAGAATAAGAGTACTGACAAAGACTTCAGCCCTCGGGGCCAACAGTGAGAGAGGTCAACTGGAGTTTATCGGAGGGCAAAGACAAGAAATATACACAGGGGGCGTCCTGGTGACCCAGCTGGCTCAGATACAAACTACATACCTGCAACACCCTGGATTTAAACCCAGACCGGGACCTTTGTCACATGTCTCCTCTCTCTGCCAAATATTTCCTGTGTGAGCTTTTCATGCAAAAGGCTGAAATATCAAAAGTATTAATAAAAAAATAAAACAAACTGAGACAGCTGCATTCTCAGTGTGGCCCTGACTAGGAGAAATGTTTCCTTAATTTGGCAACTGAAAACACAGGTGCCAAAACTAGGTCCGTGCCAATAGTTGGTGGGGTGTAGAACAGGGTTAATACTTCATAAAACTTCATAAAACTTACAAAAAAAAGTACTTGTAAGTGGCTATCAATCACATCATGCAGTTATGAGAGTTTAATTCAGTGCATTTGCTTGTAAATGTGTGCAAATTAAGACAGAGCGCAGGGTTTACCAAGAGCTGCCTCATGTTTTCGTTTGGTATGCAAAGATCTTTTTTGTTTTTTTTCCATGTTAAGAATGTGGGCCATGAACAAATGTTCATACATCCAAAACATGCAGCAAACTTATGGTGGGAAGAACACACTTATGGTTCAAAATTCAATACAATTCACTTATGGTGGGAAGAACAGTGCCAGTATTGTCAAGTGAGTGGGCGACAAGATATGAAAGCAATGCCACTCAGTCTCTGCCTGCCTCCGTCTCTCCCTCTCTCACATTTTTGGCACGATAATACCTCTATTCAACTCGGCGGTCTGATCATGTTTCACGCCTGTGCGCCCGCATTGACTGCTGTTCTGTCCCATTTCACCCCCTTTGATATGTCTTTGTGTCATCAGTAATGACAGGCGGAAAATGGCTGTCCGCATCGGGGCCCTCGTGCCACCGCGATGCCAGCGATTCAGTTCAACACCTCGTTCTTATTTCCACAACCTTCTAACCAAACCGTCATGTATTGTTTCCCTGCTGTCAGCAGAGAGAGCGATGCAAAAGTGGTGCGATTCTATTCACTTTGACTGACGCACAATACTCTACAATGGCCCTGTGTCGCACATATGCACGGCCAGCCAAAAAAAGGAATCACAGTACAATGGCCCCGCTTTGAAAGAGATAGCCTCGGCGTGAACATTCGCACTGTCAAATCGCTGCAAATAAGAGCTCATGGGGACAATGCTAGCCCCAGAAAAACAATGCGTTTGTGTTGCAGACAGTATGTCTACGTGTCCATTTGTCTACCTGCGTGTGTGAGGCAGAGCTGTGACTGAAAGCTCTCGAGAGTCTTTGTGCCGCTTCGGAAAAACACTTGAAAATCATGAACCTGCACCGGCTTATACAATCAGGTATGGGCGTAATAACGGAGGGCCGTTAACGGACAGTGGCAGACAGTTCTCTCTCCGTTATTGTGGGCCAATCTGAGCCTCACAGGATGTGAACTTGGTTTTACAGCACATAAATGTCATTATTTCCTGCATTCAACTTAACGACCCACAGTATTTTTTTTTATTGGGAAATATATAGAGCCCGGGACATTGCTGGAGTTGCATTGATCGTCTCTGTCAGACGAACACTGATAGTATTTTGAGATACTGTATTGATCCTTGATTGGGAAGGCTAGTGTTTTTGCTTTCCCCAAAACCACAATAAGGTCAAATTTCAAAATAGCTTGGATCACAAATTGGTGATATTTATGGTGCGTACAATGCAAAAAACAACAAAAAAAACAGGAAACATAACTGAACTTACAGAGAGGTTTTGTCACGTCCAACGATCCACTAGTCTTTAGCCCCTCGCACTTCTCTCAGGAAGTGACCTCGGCAGGGGAGGGGGGTCTTGGAGGCGGGGTTTTGAAGATGAGGGGGGGGGTCAGGGGTTGAAACCCCCTTTGAGGTTCTACCTCTAGGAAAGTCTTCAGTCTTCAACAAACTTCCTGTGAGAGCCAACACAAGAAAAAACATCATGAGAATGGATCAACAACACGAGAGAAACAGCTGCACCGCTGAACAACCTCAGCGTTTGTGTCTTTTGCTGAAACGGGGACGCTGACCCTCAGAGCCCCCGTGGAGAGAGGGGCTCCATCTCTTCTTAGTGTAATCTTCTCAGTAACTCTGCTGTCATAACACCACAGCTAACACAAGCAGAGAGGCCATAAATAGAGCCAGATGTTACAGGCCCCAAAGATGGCGACGATAGGAAAAGGGCCTAAAGGAGTTTAGTGGTTCTGGAAGACTACAACATTTGCTTTAACAGGTTTTTCCTTGGTGAATACAGGTATTTTCAGACAGACAGCATGAGAAAAATGTGTTTTTTGAACATTATGGCATGTAGGCTAAACACCATAACACAAGTATGAACCTGAAAATGACCCTAATGTGTCTCCTTAAAGTGAACTTATGCTAAAACGTATACAAATATTATATAAAAGTGTGCGTCCAAGTCTATATACTTAAAGCAAATACAGTAATGAGTTGATTATTCAGTTCTGTCCAAACCTCCGCCCACACTCTTTGTTTGAGACCAAATGCAAAATCTGTTTGAATAATTGACAATATGGAGGTAATATTGCGTGAGTACCAGGACTCATGTACCTTAGGATGTCTGCTGCAAACAATAGAAATGCTCAAAAACAAAATAAAAAAATCAAGAGCATGAACAGCTTCACGGCCAGGTATCAGTGAGCAGGTGAACGTACAACTTCATTATCAGTTATCTTGGTGACGCCAGCATCATCATGTTTTTTCCAGGTGACTTCTCATCACTAATCATGTTTGCTGGTAACATTTTTCCCACTAAAAATATTTCTATTCCAAAACTTTCATTAGCCTGAAGCTCGTCTCTGCTCTCAGGAGACTCATTCATGCAGCACAGCTGGAGTTCACGCTCGTTAGCTCACCTCGCTAACTGCATACGGTCATCATTTACCCAGCATCCCCACAGAAAAAACACACAATCAACACTGAAAACAATTCATGAAAGATGAACTTCCTGCAAATCGATTCTTGCAAGTTCTGCAACCCCCAAACACACACAAAGGTGGTCTCTGATGACCAGCGGTGACTAATGGCCAGTGGCCCATGGATATCCTGGAACTAAGCTTACCTCCTACACAGGTTTCTTCACCCACACACCTTCATGGCACACAGGGGGGGGGGGGGGGGGGGGGATGGAGGTTGTGACCGCAGAGCGATTCCTTATATCCTCAGCCATGGATAAAGCATGTCCAGCTCCCTGACTCACCCGCACAGCAGATAAGCTGCATTGCTTTTCCAATCCCTCCTGAATGAGGCAGCTGACTGCAGCTGCCGTGAGCTCAACACCGCCGCCGACTCCCATGGCAGCGTCATAAAGCCACTGAAGGCCTGTGAATACTTAACAACCCCAGCCTTCTGCAAATTAAGCAGAGCGGTGTGACAGCCCTGGCATGCCTGCTGATGGTGACTTAACCTGTATGGCGTAAAGACGGCGGTGCTGTAGTCAGAACGCGTGGCTGGTTAGTGGAAACGTTATGGCCGCCGTACCAAATGACACCAGGTCTTAGTCACGGGGAGTGGCCTGGTGTAGTGATGACAGTGATGTCACCTCTGAAATTGTATTTAAAAAGATGACTAAACCCCATTACACGCAACTTCTGACCACTTCCTTCCACCTTCCCACACATCAGTCACACTGGACAGGCCGCAGCTGCTTCTCTTGTCAAAAATCATCACCATCAACAGGGCTGGGAGATAAGGTCAAAATCACTATCACACTCTTAATAGGAATGGGTTTTTTCGAAGCAGACAGCTACAGATGGGTGAACAATTTAAGCAACAATCAAGAGTGTTTTTTTTTAGTAAGGTGTTTGGCCAAAGAAGAGCTTTAAATACTCTGTGCCTTCGATCTTACAGTCTCTGACCTCTGCTGGAGGGGGTGATGATTCCTTTCATGCTGATCAAGCCAATCAATGACCTCTTGTGCCTTATATGGAAACATCTGAATTTGTAGTTTCTCTACTCATTTATTTAGGTTTTCCTTAAAGCGTAACTCTCGCCAAAATACATCCTAGGGTCTTGGGATCAATGGGATGCTAACGGGGGAGGTGATGGTTTGTTAGCATCAAAATGGCGCCATAGGAGCTATGCGTTGTGGAGAGAAGCTCGCCCCCTCGGGTAACACCAATGTTACCGTTGCAGCAGGTATCGTTGATGGTAGCCTACCCTTAGGTAGTAGCTGGATAAAACACGGTTAAAATGCTGACAGCTAAACGGTGTAAAAGTGTGACTGTATTGTAGAGCAGAGGTCTTCAACGTTTTTTAAGCCAGGGACCCCTTAACTGAAAGAGAGATGGAGCAGGGACCCCTTACTACATATATTGTGTAAAATGAAATTGCATATTAAACTAGACCTACAGTAACTTGTAGGGCGGCCTAAAGCATTTTTGCATAGAATACTAAGCTATTAAAATAGCGTAATAATTGTTGCCATCGTTTTATAAATCGTGTTTTAACAGGCTCGTTCGAGATGAGCCAGATCTGCGCAGAATCGATCACCGGCGATCGCCGCCCGTTGCACGCCGGTTAGATTTGTGTCCGACTTGATCCCGACTCGTTCTGACGTCGTGCATATGTAGGCAACGATGATCTCACGAGAGCAAGGCGGCCGCAGTTCTGAGACGCAGGCGGCGCAGTTGCTTTTCACCGACTGCAAGACCCAGGCGGACACAAGGCATGCTGGGAAACGCCGGCCTCTCAGCTGATTGGTTCAGAATCGACAACATGATGACGTTTCATGTAAACTTTTTTTTATTGATTTTGAATCGGAGGGATTTTAACTGCTATGTGTCTGATTTAAAGGCTTATTGTTTACAGAACACATGTTGTGTGGCTGATAGTTATGTTTGGATGTCAGAGAGACTAATTCTGTTCAAATTACAGATCATCTACAGTCTGTTGTTAATCAAAATCAGCAACAGATCACATGTAGAGCATGTTGACAGCTACTCTGTCATAATAAGAACAACTGGAGACTGTGTACAGGCTGATATATGGGTCTGATAACATTATATTAAATCAGAATCTGACCACCGTGTTTCTGTGACTTCCTGTTCAGCCTGCAGGCTGCTGGATGCGGCTGGAAACTGTTCGACTTCACAGCGGACTTTTGTCACCGCCCCCCCCGGCTGCTGCCGCCTGCTCTCGTCTACTTTACAGGCGAGGCGCAGTTCATCTTGAACGAGCCTAATGTTAAACATGCATGTGGCGCACTGAATCCTCAGGATTTCATGAATCTGTGGATGGCCTTAGTGTCCACCTAGGCCAGTAAGCAGACGGGATTTATATTTGCCAATAATATATTGGATTCATGTTAAGACCTTTTAATTTCTGAAAAAACTTTCCAAAATTAAAAATAATTTGGAGGCCCCTCTGCATTGACTCTGAGGACCCCCTAGGGGTCCCGGACCCCCTGTTGAAGATCCCCGTTGTAGAGGATTCCAACAGCGGGACGTACAACAGTCTGCCGCTAAAGCTACGAGCTAAAAGACACACACTAGCACGTGGTCACTGCTGTTGTCGGAAAAACAACACAGACGTGAATAAAGGTTGCGTTCACTTCAGTAAAACCTTTTTTTTTAAAATCACAATTGGCTTGAAATCATCAATCGCATTGTGATCCTATCACGGATAGATCCCACAGAAAGTTGATTGAATTATTGCCCAGCCCTGCATGAGCACCAAAGTCGTAACCAGCATGTCCTTAAAAAACAACATGTAGACTGGATAACCAACGTGATTAACAGCCGCTGGCACAAAGGTCATATAAATTAGAGTTAGCACATTCAGCTAGAGGACACAGGACGGCCTTGTGTGTGTGTGTGTGTGTGTGTGTGTGTGTGTGTGTGTGTGTGTGTGTGGGGGGGGGGGGGGGGGGGGGGGGGGGGGGGGGGGGGTAACAGTTAACTGTGAGGCAGAAGAGCTTTTGTTGTTTTGTTCAGCTGTTTTTTCCCCCCCAAGCCTGCACAGAGTAGGTTCCAATATTGATTCTAGCGAATGAGATCAGCTGGTGGGACTGTTTATCTGGCACTGTAACTTCAGCTGCTGGGGCCATTATATTGGGTGCTCATATAACGCGTGGGAGATGAAGGATAATGTTGCCGTGATTGTTTCATTGCCACACCGCCATTATTGTGGCACCAGCGTTAGTGGCGTCCCATAATTTCTAATCTCATTTTCTAGAATTAATCCCCCAGAGAGGCCCCCTTACCCCGCCATAATAGTTTTGAGGTGAGCCCCATTAACCAAATGAGCTTTTTGGAGCACATTCTTATTAATGCCACTCGTGCGATCCCTCATCTCCTTCAAACATGAGCTTCCCTGCAGACCGCATGCACCGCCAAGGCAGCATCACACTTTTAGGATATTCAACCTCCCCCAAGCAAATTTGGTAAAATCCTTCCCTTACCAAAATAACCCTAAAACCCCTAAACAGATTCATCCCACACAGACTGACACACCACATTTCCCATCTCCACTCCCACTACTCTGGATATTTCCCTGTAGGCCTTGCAGTGCTCACTGGGTTGTGGTAGTGATCAATGGCCCCTGGCCACGGGCGTCAGGGGGGCCCTGGGCTCCAGGAATGGAGGTATTAATAATGCAAGGTCCAGGCCTGTCATATCCCCCATTAGCACAGAGGAGGCGGGAGGCCTAACGGATGATTGATTACTAATTAGATTAATTGCAGTCTTTTAGAAAAGGAGGAGAATATAATAGACTGGGGGTCTTGACTAGTGTAAGGGGAGAGGAGCCGTGCCGTCTGAAAAATATCCACCAAAAAAAAGGACTTTTCAGATTAGGAATCACTCATCTCCTTTCCTCTGAGATGTCCAGAGTCTGTGTAATAAAAGCCAGAGTCTGTGTAATAAACAAGAATTCAATCAAAGTCCAACCCACTGACTATTACTTTAAAAATGTCTAATAAATTGCTCAATTCTCCACAGGCCTCGCTCTACGATGCACCTGCGTACAAAAGAAAACAACTCGGCTGCACTGACCACACCGCTAACTGAAGAAGACACTGCTGTTATTTGCCGTGTTCATGTCAGACAATTTGCCCCTCCCATTCGCACATTTGTGTCTCGTTAGCTATCACTATCTGGTAAACATGACACGATAAGGCGCACTACTCTCCAGTTTTCATGTAATGTGTGTAATCATAGTGTTGCTGAACACAGCCATTTGCTAAAGGGTGCAGAGGTGCGGCGAGATGGAGTTCCACTTAATCTCCCTGTTGTCCTTTGGAGATAAAACTACTAAAACACACATCAAAGCTGTGGAATACATATTTGAGTCTAAGGTGCAAACTAAAAGGTAAAGCTGCTGGAAGAATCTGCAAATATCAACATGCTTGTCTCAGCCATTACTGTCTAAGACAGTAATTATTGTTGTAACTCCATTTGGACTAAAATGAGTGTGTCAGGAGTCCAGACTGACACTTGCCTGTAATTAAAAATCAATTACCGGCCACTTAGTGTCATTGTATAACCTCCAACATGATAAATGTGATGCAGTTTTGTTTGAGGACATTTACTGCAGAATTGATCAGGACTTAACTGGCCGTCTGTGGGAAGTTGTTCTACTTAATTTCAATTATCCTTGGTTTGAATAACGGTAAACAGTAAAAGTGTCTCTCGGTCATTTCCATCCTCATATCAAAATGAAACACTGAATACTGTATTGACTCCGGCATCAGGCTTAGACATCAAATCCATTCAAGCCCTGTATCAACATCACCGCTGCAATTATTGTTTTTCAAAATCAGGTCTTCATTCTCAACAAGTGGAGAGGCAGGCACGCGTGTATTAGTTTCTGAGTACCAAACTAATTGGCACATTGGTATGGCCGCACTCATTGCATACACCCACACTCAACATAAATAGCCTCACACTTCTGGGGGGATAATGCCTTCCAAATATGGAGCTGCATTATTTGTCTCCGCCTGCCTCTTCACCGTCACACCATTGCGAGTCGTATCCTGCTCTGCTGACTCTGGCCAACCTCGGGGGAAAACCAGTCTCAGCGTGCGTCGGTATGTTTAGCACAATAACTGTGTCGTTTTCCACTTCTGGAAAGAAAAGATTTCTGAGAAACCTGTCAGACACAAAAATGGCCGAAAAGCAAAAAAAAAAAAAATACAAGGAAACTCGTCCACATCCGTCTCACAGCTCTTACATAATGTCGCCATCAGAAATGGGAGGTGGAGCGCCAACGGTGGGCTTCGCCAACATACAGTAGCGCCTGCTTTTTGAAGCACTCATCACTCACTCGTCATGAGTTATAATGAGACTGGGTCGTTATCAGTATCTTTGACAGTGAGATGAGTCTTTACGCTTTGTTTGTCACAAATGAGTTCTTGAAGAGCTGTCAGGATGAAGTGGAATATCAGACCCATCAATTATTAGGCTTTTCCATCCTGTCGGGAGGCAGTTCTGAGTCAGTCCCTCATATCTGACAAAGCTGCTCTCTGCTTCACTCTACCGCTTTAGCAGCAAATGTCTAAAGATGGAGCTCGGTTGGACTGCCAACACTGGACTCTGTTGGCACACCATCCCAAAGGGCAATAAAAGCAACACATCCAGCATTCACAAACTGCCAAGAGTTGCCGTTGGCCTTTAGATGCCTTAAGGACAGCGATAAGAAATAAAAATCCTCAAAATCCCAAGACAAACAAACCCCAGTTCTTTTGATACTTTTGAAAGAAAGCACGTTTGATGAACTAAACATATCATCCACCTCGGCTTTCAGTGGGTTAATACTTTGGATTTGGCAACAGGCTGATTTAAGTACAGACCTATACCAATTGAAGGTGAAGCCAGATAATCACAATCAGACTCACACATGCACCCTGTGACCCAGTACTTGCTGGAAGTTGTTTGTGGTTGATACTGTGACGTTTGGCCTGCTGTAATATATGAACTTCCTGAACACTGTTGTCACTGAGAGACATGTGACAACCACAAATTAAGATGACAATTTATGGACCATAATCAGTTTATGCTGAATTTACAATAAAGACTAAATGCAAGATCCCATTATACTTATGACAGCTGACTGAGATTGTGTCTCTGTCTGTAGTTCTGTCTGTCTTGGTCTGTACCTTCTTTCTTTCTTTCCTTTCTCCTTCCCTAAGCCCAAGGCTGCCTCCTGCCTCCTCCTCTCAGCCCCTGTGGCTCACTGCAGTGACGAGATGCTGTGCTAATTGAAAGCGACCCTGACTCGTCCTTTTTGCAAACCGCTCTGGCTGATGCCCCATTGTTTTTCCCTCCGCCGGCGGTTGACAACTGGCCTTTCGGCTGCGGCGCTCTGCGGCGTGAACTCTGGCCTCGCCGTGTTGGTCTCTCGCCTCTCTGCCAACACGAGGCCAGGTCCAAAGCCACACGGAGTGGGAGGAAATTGCAGACATGCACCTTTTCTTCCAGCGGTATGGTTTTGAATTGAAGGAGAAAATGTTCTGGTGAGATTTGTTATATAATAAAAAGGAGGCAGTCCTGAAGAAGTTAAAATGAAAACGCACTTGTGGTTTTCATGCAAGTCTAACTGATGCATAATATTGTTTACACAATAAAGAGATCCAAAATTGGAAATTCAATGAAGAAGCAAACAATTCCAAGCCATCTCCCCTTGAACATGCTCTGCAAACTCTGAAGGACAAAAGCACAATCGCTAACCTCATAGATGAGCTACAGCTGCAGAGCAGACAACATGATTAGATTCTCCTCATACTTAATTCCTTTATCAAAAGGCAGTGATATTCCACTAAAACAAAACGCTTGTACCTGCAGTGTTTCAATAGAGGTGGGCTGCTCTTATCACCCTCCCTGAATAGGACTGGGGCCCATAATGTAATAGCCTAGCAGCGCGCTCATAAATCACCTGAAGAGGCTGCATGCCACAAGCACTGACACTCCCAATCTGCCAACCTGTGTCTTTATTAAAGAGCACATTATACTGGAAGGCGCCTTTTTTTTTCCCGCAAACTCACTCCGCTATAAACACCACAACTCAGATATTTATGCAAACACAAGGATACAAATACTTTCCTCTGCAGACACACATACATTTGTGTGTGAGTGTAAGACATAGACTGCCATTCTTTTTACATTTCGTCATCCACCCTCTTCACAATTACAGCAAGTGTCTCTCTCCCACTGTGATGCATCAATTTGGATGTATGAATGTCTTTTCATATTTGATTTGCCTTAGTGAATCTCTCAGATGTTATTGGCCAAACAGAATACACAACAGAGTGTGTTGTGTGTATCTATGCATGTTGTTTTTCTTCTCTCCGTGTCCTTCCAGTAAATTTAAATTGGAAAATGTCAAGTGAACTTCATGTGAGCTGACAAAGAAATAGCAATGAAGTGAAATATGGCATCAGTATATACGTTGACAGAGAGGAAACCATTTGTTGACTTCTTTGCACGCTAAACACAGAAGCCGAGCGCTCAGTCAGTTCCACACGTGGTACATTTCATGGGACCTTAAGGTGCTCTTGAAGATCTCTTCCCTAATTAACATCGCGTGAAGTCAAAACTTTGTAATAAACCTTTTCTCCATGCTGTTCCCAAGGGTGAACTCAAGAAGAGTCCCTCCACTGTCCCAATAATAACTGTACAGCCCTTTGAGCAAGGCACTGAAAGAGCAAATGGCCCTGGAGAAGCTGTGCTGCCCAGAGTAAAAGATCAGTCTTATGTCTTACATAGAGCATTCAAGTTAACTCAAAAGTCAATACTTTGAAAGGCACCATAAATAAACACAGTTATGCCTTGTGTGTGCTTCTGTCCGTTCCTACTGACTTCATTTCTTGGTTGCAGTGGTGTCTGGGATGTTGTTACTGTCCCATGAATGGTCGTTTGTTAAAATGTAAAGAACTCCGATTTCTAAATAATTACAACACAACACAATGCTTTATGCTATATGTGTATGAAAAAGAAATGGAGATATAAAAAGAAAAATATGCACCTGTGCTGTATAGGACCATTCACAAAGACTTTCGACAAATGACATCAACATGTCATGTTATACTTTCTCTGTGGGTCACAAGGTCAACCTTCACACATTGTGCTTTGATTAAATGTAACTAATAGTTTATGTAATCGCAGTGTTATTGTATTGCTCAACTTCTGCAAGATTTCACGTGCCCTTGGAGAAAATATTTGGAGATTCGCAAATGATGCACACAAGTGAGGAACGAGCATTCTTTAAAAAGGAAATCCAACATGTCCAATCTGTGCCTGCTCTCTGAGCTATATGACTATTTGTGCCAACTAAATATTCTGCAGGCTGCCACAGTGCTCCCAACCAAAATCATGCAAATCATGAACACCACCAAATCCCTTTCTCCCACTCAGTTCCCTCGGTAAACACCGGCAGCAGAAAAAGATTTTCTGCCGAGAGACGGAAAGGTAAACAGCTCGCAAACTCTCAGGAAATAAGTAGTCGCACTCTAGAATAAAATGTTAAGGATGGGGATTGAACAAAGGCGCGAGTCGGGGCTGTGCATTGGAGGTTTTTTTCTTCTCCAGACTCCTGTGGCTGTAATCTGACCAGTGGCTGCAGTCCAAGGCAATCTCCGAGGACCGTCCTCATCCACAGAGCTGCTGATGTAGACGTCTTTGGCTCGCTCCCTCACTGAGGCTGAAAAGTGTTTGTCCTCCTCATCCTACTTGTTTTCTAATCAGCGTGAACTGCAAAAACCTACACGACGTTACATTTTGATATAGGATCATGTGAAAAAAAGGGTACCAAATTGGATCTTGAGGGACAGATGACTTGCACATGACAAACATTTCACTACTCAAGTTTGAATACTACAAAGTGGACGACAACATACACCAATGAGCAGAGACAGCTGCCACGGCACAACCAGTGTTCACTGGAAAACAAAAAGAAAGCAAGACAGTCAGCTTGGTTGTTATCTGGGGCTGATGCTGATGATAAATTCAGTCAAAACAAAAAAGGATATCCAGCAATAGTAACAACAACAAAAAAAGACAAAAAAAAAAGGAGAATTGTCCTGCATGCTGTGTAAAGTTCAACAACTACAACCCTTTTATTGTATTGGAGCCAACAGTTTAAATGTATAACTTTATTAAACTGTGGATGTGTGGTTTTATGACGCTCACTTTAAATGTTTCTCTTTGTTTTCATTTCTCTCTGGAAACAGAGAACTCAGTATGACCGCCTGATTAAATAAAGTTATTTAAAAGTTGAACTCTTCCCATTCAGGAGGTCTTTGATTGGATTGGACAGCTGGTGCATTACGCACCAAAGGTGTCTCTGTAATAACATGTAGTGAGCTTTAGGCTACTAGGACCTTCTCTCATCCTTTGCTTTCAGAGGTGTTTAGGGATGCACGTGTTCCTCAGAACTTAAGCAGAAAGGCAACTGTTGATGCATGCTGCAATATTAAAATGTGCTTTATACAAAACAGAGGTGGCATTTGTTATCGCGGCTCTGCCTGTTCACGCCTTCTTTACTTCAATGAAAGACGATACCTTCAGCAGATCTGGTTTGCATTCTTTAGCACAGTTGATGGGATCACCGTCCCAGACAAAATCAGATACGAGCAGTAATCTGGTCTGTTGACCGCATGACCTGCAGCAACACATCCTTCCCCCTCTACCCGAACTGCCTCAGTCTCACCTGTCCCCGCGTCACACATCCTGTCAAAATCCGGTCAGCAAGAGGATGAGCGGAGGGAGTGCGAGAAAGCCAGGCGCCCGCTGCACGCATTTTGTATCTTGACAATACCGATCAAACACGTCCCGCAGCAGTCGAGGCTGAGCCACCGTTTGTTATCTCGTCCGATATGCAACACGCGACGTGCAGACGCACTGCGAAGGAGAGCAAGGCAGACAGGTAATCCTGGATTACAGCGCCGACATGTCATTTCCATGGACGTGTTATTCCTGCTCATTCGTCTTTTGTGTGAAACGTAGGATGCAACCCCATCTGTCTGCTCCAAACTCTCCTCTGGCACCCATCAATGGCGCGCCGTGGACCAGCATAGACGACGAGATAATGAGCTCCCGTTGCCTTGTCAACGCTATCTCTTCCCCCCCCCCCCTCTGACGGCCACACTCTTAAGCTCCCGTTTGCCCGTTTCCTCATGTGCAGAGCTCTTTGGTAAACAAGGCATCAAGGTGGTAGATGGGATTTCATATAGTCTTAAAATCCTTCACCAGGCAGCCACAGAGAGACCGGCCGGTTTAACAGCTGATGTGAAACACTAACTATTTATTTCAAAGTTAATGAAGGTAGTCAAAGTTCACATAAGATCTAAATGCAAGAGGCTGGTAATAAGTGCAGTGACAGGTAATGTCCTTTAAGTCTGAAGCACCAGACAGATGCACTTGGTCCAAGTGGCTCACTGACGCCATTTAATGCCAGAAACACTTCAACCTAAGTGGGGAATGTTTGATTTTTCTTCATCTTTTTTGGAAATTACAAACAAACAATCATGTTAACAGTCATAAAGGCTTTACAAACAGAGTCCTGGACATTGTTCAGGACAAAAACGGCCAAATGGAAGTGTTGTGTTCAGGGCATGAAGTTAACTTTTTTGACCACCAGCCACTGTGGCAGGTGGATTTAAAAATCCACCTGCCACAATGACTTTTTACCAGCCAGATTTTTTTTTTTGCCTCATAAAAGGTGAAAAACAGGAATTACTGTGTCTCTCTGATCCTATCCTGTCCTATTCATCGTAGCCTGTGTATTAAGGCAAAACATAATACTTTATTGAACTAATCAAATTTGAACATACAGCTAGGTCTGTGTGTCAGTGGCTTGTTGATCTTTACATCGTTAGTTAATTTTCTATCCTGGTCTGGGACTGGGACACACATTCATACGGTTTGAGTAGCTACTTATTGGACTTTCACTTATTGCACTTACAATAATGAGCGTAGCTGTCCTCAATTTAGGTTATTATGTACGTCTCATTTCCGTTTTTTCCTGCATTCACCGTGTGATTGTGTCCGTGTGTCCGTGTGTGTGTGTGTGTGTGTGTGTGCGCGCGCGTCGCGGGGGAAATCGAGCAACAGCCCAGGACAGGATTGAAACGGCAGCAGCTTTCAGAGTGAAACATCGCTACAGCGTACATTGATGTTAACATTTCTACCGGTTGGCAGGACAGTCTGAAATGTTCTGCACGGTCTGTCGCTGTACGTTTTGTTGGTAAATGTGAAATGTTCGAGTCACACACGTCTTGTCTTCGTTATCAGAAACAAGGAAATGAATTTGACCCGTTCTCACTACCGATTGGTCAGTGGCAGCACGTGGGACTGCTGGGATTGTCGCGAGTAATGCAAATGCGATAGGGGGCCCCGGCTGTCAATCAGTGTCTTCCAGTGATGCAGGCCCCTGATTGGTCTGGGCCCGTAAGCAACCGCGTACCCTGCTTACCAATAGTTGCGCGTCTGAATCATTCAATTCACATTGGCTACCGGCCAATGTGGCAGGTAGATTGACAGTGTTACCCGCAAATTGCAAAATTCACCCGCATTTGGCGGGTGAATTTCATGCCCTGGTTGTGTTGTAATACATTGGTTTTATTTTGTCCTAGTTTTCTGTAAAAAAAATAAATAAATATGGTTCAAAGTTGTATCCTCGTTTTTATTCCCTCCCTCCTTTCCTCAATCCTCGTCCTTTAGAGCCTGGATGTGCTGCCATCTTGGCCAGGACTCACAAAAAAAAGGAGCTTACCATCTCAAAAGACCATCCTGGTTGGATAAAGGTCAAACAGAATACATAAAAAGTAAAATAATCTACTCCAATAAGAGCTCAGAGTCACGGCTCGTTAAACAGGCAGCCCTGCCATCTGTATGTATTACGTTATCGGTGATGATCTCAGTGCAACTTCACACTGTTTCAAGTTAATCGTGTCTTTGAAAAGAACTTTTTTTTGTAGTAGTACTACACATTTGGAAAGGGAGAGGTGACGGCTATTCAGTTGGTTGCAATCTGTAAACTCACCACTCAATGACACATAATCCCCCCCCCCCACACACACGGCTCCTTTAATTAACCACTGGACATTTAGTGCCTGTTAGATCATTTGCATAACTTTGTTTACTTTAATTCTGTTTCTTTTGTTTCCATTTACCTCCTTGAGGGTCACAGTGGAAAGAAGAAACGTCTGCATCTATAAGTCAGAGGTGGTAGTTTGAGACCATTATTTAAAAAGAAAATGTTACCTAGAGAAATCGCACAATTACATTTTGCTCTGCATTTATGGTAGTTTTCACACTGTAATAGAGGGTGTTCAACAATCATCTATTATGAGACATAAAAGCCTGCGACTTTTCAAGCTGCTTATAAGCTCAAACAGACCTACTAAGTGTTCTACAACAGAGAGGGCTATAGAAGACGCTAATGGTAAATAATTACTTACTCGATGCCCCATTTTCACAGGTTTAATTCCAAATGTTTATCCGCGTGATGCAGTTCTCTCTCTGGTTTTAGGTTAAAGAGACTCGCTCCGTCGCTCCTCACAGAAGTGACTGGTCTGAGAAGAGTGGGGCACATTCCACATGCTAGTATATCTGTGTGTCCATCAGGACATTTCCTGTAGGGTGACATTCTCTCCCCTAACCTGCTAGTCCCTGTGGCGGTGTGTAACATAAGAGATAAGTCTGACAGACACGCACGCAATATTTACTTTGCATCAACCAAGAGTCATTTTTCCGCCTTTAACTGATACGGCAGCTAGGTGAGAAAGGAGAGGGGGGGGGGTAGACGTGCAGGAAATCGTCACTGGTCAGACTCAAACCCTGGACCTCTGCGTCGATGCATAAGCCTCGAAGTATTTGTGCACCTGCTCTACCTACTGAACCAACCCGGCCACCACCTTTTTTTTTTTTAGAAGTTTCAAAATCTGACATGATTTCAGAGACAGTCCTGTACACGTCCCTCAGTGTATTCAGTGTTATTTTACAGTAACTGTAGAAGACGAGTTTGGGCACAGCATTCAGACAAGCTAATGTTTCTCTCCCCCCCCCTCCCTTCCTACTGACTCTTTATTTCTGTTTGAACAAAAAGAAACAACATTTCCTTCACAAAAGCAGCTGCTGACGAACACGTCTTCTTATCTGTGAGCCTCAGTCAAAAAGCAGAACAAGCTAACATCTCACTTGGTTTGGGAAGAGATGCTCAAACAAAAAAAAAAACAACATTTTGCATAGTCCTTGTAGTGAAAATCAGATTTAAAATTAAAATGATTCCACATTGGCACGTGTCCAACGAGAGAAGGAGAGCTGTTCAAAAGGAGAGCAATTAAGATATGAAAAGGAGAAAATGTTCAGTATCAGACTGCAACAACTTTGACTTCACAAGTCGCTTTAATTCAGCACATGTGCCGTAATCCAAAAGCTTGCTTTACTTTGTCCAGATTCCACTCTGAATCATGACATCAGTGTAACAAACTGTATACACTGGCCAGTGAATACATAATGCCAGTCAGAGCATTTATTCCCAACTCCCACAGAATCCTTCGCCA
>CM042429.1:39701128-39833628 GCA_023631565.1 Gymnocephalus cernua
CCCCCCCCGCATTAATATGCGAACTTTGGCTGATTATGCATTGAATTATGGGATCACATAATCACGTTTTTCTGGAGGGACTGACTGTTACAGAGACAGAGCAGAGATCTTCAACAGGGGGTCCGGGGCCCCTAGGGGGTCCTCAGACCTACTGCAGGGGGACCAAATGAAAATGTCTTAACACAAATCCAACATATTAGAAAATATAAATCAGCCTATTTGTGAAAAACAACATTGATGATAGGA
The DNA here is from genome assembly GCA_023631565.1 of Gymnocephalus cernua. Classification (NCBI taxonomy): domain Eukaryota; kingdom Metazoa; phylum Chordata; class Actinopteri; order Perciformes; family Percidae; genus Gymnocephalus; species Gymnocephalus cernua. The sequence goes on from CM042429.1 coordinate 39,701,375, forward strand.
TTACTGGCCTACAGGTAATCACTAAGACAGCCATCCACAGATCCAGTTAATAAGGATGAACTCTGCCACATGTATTTTTAACATTGTAATATAATTGATAATATCATGCCAACAAATATGTTAACAGCTTAGTATTCTATGCACTATAAAAAGTATGTATAAAGGCTTTAGGCCGCCCTACACATTATTGTAGGCTCCATTTAATATGCACCTACATTTGATATAATATGTAGCAGGGGGTCCCTGCTCCATCTCCCTCTCAGTTAAGGGGTCCTTGGTTTAAAACACGTTGAAGAACCCTGCCTTAGAGGATCTTTTATTTTTCTTTAACAAATGCATTTCACTTTTTAATGCTCTGAAATGGGTTTGATGTCTTAACACATGCAGCCATGCAAGAACTTGACCTGCACAAAATCCTCGGTCTCAAATTGGAAAACTTTCTTGATTTCCTGATTAAGGTCACAAAATGTCTGGTCGAACAATAAGCCTGCAGGCTGAAGAAGAATCGGACTAGAATTTCAATACTTTGCAGCCTGACAGACACTCAAATTGTCTAAACACGTTTCCTTCAGTATTCACAAAGACACCTGGCCCTAGTCCTGATACTTTAAATTCAAATGAGATACAGATGGGGGGTTACCACTGGGCTGTTTTGATAAAGTCAAATATTGGGAGTATTTAAAAAACTGTGTAAATATCAATATATGATGTATTGTGGGGGCTGCTATTGGTGATAAAAATCTGTATCTTTTTGTGCTAAAACACTCAAATAAGCGCAGAAAATGCTGCCACTTAACTTCAACCCTGCCTTAAAGACCTGGACTACACAACATTAATTAGATATTCCATATTCCCATGAACAAATCCCAGATTATATTGGTTCTTATTGGTATTGATTTATTGCCCAGCTCTAGTTTGGAGGAGGCAAGAGCCAAAGAGAGAAGGAAAGCATAAAGGAAAAGAACACAAGCAAAGAAGCAAACAGGAAAAACCTCCCTCTCTTTCTGCACCTGTCACCTGGGAATGACATCAGCCTTGTTCACCTGTTTCTGCCCCATGAACCTCTCTGCTCACTGGAGCAGACCGACTCTTTTGCACCATGGCCAAAAAAAAAAAAAAAAGAAAAATCATCTCCAGGGCTTCTGTAGTGTTGACTAAGCCGAGTTAGGCTCACTGTCAGGGAGCTCTGCTGGGCTTTTGTGAGGAAGAGTGAATGGGAGATCCCAGGTGTCACTTTAATTGAGATCTTGATATTGCCGTCTGAGCGAAACAAGGAAATTGTAGGGTGGGTATGGCAACGTTGTACCTGAGTGAGAACAGCTGATTACACAGCGGGATAAGTCAGAGTGAAGTCCAAAAACAATGACTTTAGCAGTAATGCACTCCCCAGGCATGTTTCTTATACCACAGAGGGGCCAAAGCATTATCCAAACAAAGAGAATATGCATATAAACAGAGGCCCTTCTTTCTGCAGTGTAACAACATTACAGTGCCCCCCCCCCCTTCTGATTGATGAAAGTGCCATGTACTGCAGGCGCCTCTTTTACATAGCAGAGAGCCTCCCCTGGAGCCCGCAATTCATCATCTGACATTGAGACGGCTGCATTCATCTTAACGCACTACAGACCCAAACAGGTCCGAGGTCACACCACGAATCCCTCCGTCTGACTGTAAAGGGGGGGGGGGGAGAGATGAGATCGCCGGGGGTTTTCTGGGGGCCTCAGAGAGATGTGACCAGAACAATATTGTCAGTTTAATGTTTGCACCAGCTTACTAACAGTACCTGCATCTGGGCAGGCCATCAACACAGCATGTCATAGGAGACGGGAATGTTTTACCAATGTTAAAGAATAAATCCACCGTAAAGCCACTTTAACACCGTGACAAACAGCTACTGGCTGCACTTGAAGCTCTCCGTCTGGACTAAAAACTTACAACAGAAAGCCTGTGCTAAAATAAAAACCTGGGGGCATGGAGATGGACAGGCATTTAACAATGAACTAAAATAAAAATGAATGAAATGAAATAAAAAAAATAAAAAAGCTTGGTTTGCATGGTTATGGGAAATGTAGATTACATTACATGTCATTTAGTTGACACTAATCCAAAGCGACTTATAATTGCTATATATGTCAGAGGTCGCACGCCTATGGAGCAACTAGTGGTGAAGTGCCTTATTGCTCAGGGACACATTGGTTAATGTATCACAGTGGGAATTGAACCCAGATCTCCCACACCGAAGGTACGTGGTCATATCCACTGCTCCATCCTTATAGGATCCATTCTTTGTGGAGCTTACTGGCCGTTTTACAGTAGCCGCAGCCAAGATGGCGAATCCAAATGTGACGTCACGGGATCGCCGTGAGTATTTATACCGGCGCGTGGTGGTCGCGACACTAGTTGCAGTCTTCTCCTGAACAGCGGTGGCGCTAAGGAGCAAAGGCTACCGATGTTTTTCTTTCTAAGGACTAGAAGAAGAAGAAAAAGGTAAACAACGGCAGAACCGGCAGCAGCAGTGCCGTCAATGCTTCGATTTGATTGGATGAGCTACTTCGTCAGATCGAGCCTTTCATTCACCATAAAAGAACTCATCTTAACCCGGTAAGTTTACAAGTTTACTCGGCGAGTCCTGGCATCCGGTTTCCCAGGAGCTCGTCCATGCTTCCTGTTTCTGGTTTGTCGCGCACCGCTGAAAAAAAAAAATAGGCCGGTGCGCGACCTCTGCTCGCGCGCTGAAAATCGGACGTGCCGGCAGGAAATTACATAATTTTGACGTCACGACGGCACGCGCCACGTCCAAAGCGTCGAGCATAAATGAGGTATAACCGATACTAAAAGTCAGGATATCTTTTGGTCTCTACTGCTTTGATTTTGGAGTAACCCTTTAATGTTCCCGTAGATGAATGAGCCACGTGGCATCACACTGTTTGTCAGATTGATAAACCACGATCACCATATGGCTCGTATAAGCTTCTCACCATGACCGAAAGCACCTAGATTTAAATTCAATGTATGCTCACTCTCTGCAGTTGTTGCACCAAACAAGTCATGTATTACCACATACTAAAGGCACTGAACATCAAGTACATTTAACAATGTAAAAGGATTACATGTTTCCTTTGATCCATACTGTACATGCATGCCATCATAGCCTACTAACCAGGTGAGTCTAGACGCAGTTTATAATCCTTTCTCCGTTTTAACTTCTACATCAAAAGCTGTCATTAAAAAGGTCACACAATCGTGCCCTCAAAACCAAACCGTTAATTTCAATTCAAGACATTTCCCCGATGCCAAACTTCAGTCACAACTCCATACCTGTACAAAGTGCAACAGTCCATGGAAAATTAAAAATGAAAGCGTAATGAAAAAAAAATAAAATGTCTTCTACTGCAAAGCACGTACAAGGTAAACTGTGCAAGGAGCTCGATAGTCTGAAGAGAGACCTGAAGCCTTCACACTAAGGAAACACAAGACGATGTCAGGATGTGGTAAATCAAGCAGAAACAGCAGCTACAGACCTTTTTCCCCACGGCAGACATGTTGACATGTCACAGCAGGAAAAGCACAGGTGTATTCATGACCATTAATGATGGCTGCATTCCACTTAGCAGAGGCCCTGGTGTTGAGCATGCCGACTCACTGAGATATCTTCCTGGGACACTTGAGGGAACCAGGCCTGTCACGATAACACATTTTGCTGGACGATAAATTGTCCCAGAAATGATTGCGATATAAACGATAATATTGTCGTTCTGAGACCATTTTCATCTAATATAATGACAATGGCATGACAATGCAGGTACACCTTTTCAAAGATCAATAAACTTTTATTTCTAAAGAATATTTAACACAGGAACTGGAAGACATTTTAAATATCCACAATAAATGAAAAAAACAACCAAAAACAATAAATAAAGTGGACTCTCAGTCTCTGTTAACAAAAAAAATGCACTTGGAATAAAAACCAAACACAATCAAAAATTTTCTGGCCACGATAATTTCCATTTAAAAATTATCGAACTCATTTTTATTTATCTTGCGATTAGTTGATTTATTGCATATTGCGACAGGCCTAGATGGAACTGAGCAATGGTTGAGGTTATCAATTTCAGCTGTGCTTTTTCTACTATGAGTCAAAATGTCTGCTGTGAAAAAGGTCCATAACAAGTACACTTATCCCAACAATCTTTACAGGAAACGTATAATCAAATGTATTTATTACACAGCACTACTGTCCCTGCTACCTATGGCGCAGAAAAACAAGGACACTAAAGCCAAGTGTCTGCCTCAGCAAGTCAGCAATACTTCTTTATTTTCTTGCCTTGCCTGCTCTTCTTGGCAGGTCGGTGGGGGTAATTGGCATGCAAGCGTCGGCAGGGCGGTAAGACGAGCCAGGCCCCGAGCTCGGGGACAAAGCACAACGGCTCCGCTGTGCTCACCAAATAAGTATAAAGATGTGAGGCTGAGACCCGTACAGGCTGAGACCCGTACAGGCTGAGACCCGTACAGACTGAGACCCGTACAGGCTGAGACCCGTACAGGCTGAGACCCGTACAGGCTGAGACCCGTACAGACTGAGACCCCGTACAGACTGAGACCCGTACAGGCTGAGACCCGTACAGGCTGAGACCCGTACAGGCTGAGACCCGTACAGACTGAGCCCCGTACAGGCTGAGACCCGTACAGGCTGAGACCCGTACAGGCTGAGACCCCGTACAGACTGAGACCCCGTACAGACTGAGACCCCGTACAGACTGAGACCCGTACAGGCTGAGACCCGTACAGGCTGAGACCCGCACAGGCTGAGACCCGTACAGGCTGAGACCCCGTACAGACTGAGACCCGTACAGGCTGAGACCCGTACAGACTGAGACCCGTACAGGCTGAGACCCGTACAGGCTGAGACCCCGTACAGACTGAGACCCGTACAGGCTGAGACCCCGTACAGACTGAGACCCGTACAGACTAAGACCCGTACAGGCTAAGACCCGTACAGGCTGAGACCTGTATAGGCTGAGACCCGTACAGACTAAGACCCGTACAGGCTGAGACCCCGTACAGACTGAGACCCATACAGACTAAGACCCGTACAGGCTAAGACCCGTACAGGCTGAGACCCGTATAGGCTGAGACCCGTACAGACTAAGACCCGTACAGGCTGAGACCCCGTACAGACTAAGACCCGTACAGGCTAAGACCCGTACAGACTGAGACCCGTACAGGCCGAGACCCGTACAGGCCGAGACCCGTACAGGCCGAGACCCGTACAGGCCGAGACCCGTACAGGCCGAGACCCGTACAGGCCGAGACCCGTACAGGCCGAGACCCGTACAGTGGCCCTGATGCCATCTATCACTGCAAATCAATTTCTCCAGCAGAACTACACACACACACACACACACACACACACACACACACACACACACACACACACACACACACACGCAGGTAGAGAGCAATTCAAAAGCGAGGGGTTCTACCTAGAGCTGCAAAGATGAATTGATTAATCGATTAGCTGTCAACCAATAAATTAATGACTAGCTATTTTGTTAATCCATTTATCGTTTTGGGTCATTTGTTATGAAAGCAGTTGAGTTCAAATATCAACAATCTTCGCATACGGCACCATTAATTCCTCCGTGACAGTACACTGGATATATCTTTGACTTGGTCGTTTGACGGATGTTATATTGACATTTTTCACAATTTTCGGACATTTTATAGACCAAACAACTGATCGTTTGTTGCAGCCCGAGTTCTACCCACACACATTTTTTTTTTTTTTTTTTTTTTTTTTTAATACTGATGAACATTTTTCGAGCTTTTGTTGCCCATATATTCGGGATCTTTCATTTTGAATGATCTTTGTGCCAAAAATTATTTTACTATTCAGAATTTGCTCCCAACATGTATCTGAGAAACCTTCTGCAAAACCATTTCGATTTGAACAGGATTGGATGCACCATTTCTACATTTTATCTTCTTATAACGATTCTGACTAACTTGGGTAATTGCCAACACCAAATATCAACGTGATACCAGTGTTTGGGATTATTTGTGTAGGTGTTAAGTAACGTGAGGCCGTGCAGTAGCTCCAGATCAACGTTTACCACGGTGTCTAAGAGTGGTACACTTGACAACACTTGACAAAATGGACTGCATTTACTGTATATAGGGCCTTTCTAGTCTTAACAACCACTCAAAGGCATCCTTCACACACGCATTCATACACTGATGGCCATACAAGGTACCACCTGCTCATCAGATAAACATTCACACACGTAGCCGCTCTACCACCTGAGCCACAGCTGCTATAAGGACACCATTTCACACGGAAAAGTGCCATATACACTGTATATATATATATATATATATATATATATATATATATATATCCAATAAGTGTGGCTGTTGTTTAGGTTGTCATCTATTAACTAAATTGATCACAAGTGGCTTATCGCATCAGCTGAAACATCTGAGTATTTCAATGACAGACTAAAAATCTGCATTTATTGCGGATCAGTCACGTCTGCCCAATACTACATTTGTTAAAAATTTACTGTATTTAGTGCATCACAGCTATCACAACCAACTTATGGTCCAGATCCAGATTTTAAAATGAAGATTGTCTTTTCAAAAGATATAACTACTAAAACTATTTAAATGTTGCTGTGGTCATCTAACTGGTCTAACCTCCATTAGAGACGAGGGTTTGGAGTGGGAGTGGAGGTCAGGACTGTGTAGCCACCGTTAACTACAGTATGTGAGTGAGTCGGAGCTGACGTGGGAGGAAGACAACGGCTGGGTTAGGGGGATGGAGATGAGGAAGCTGGGGGGTGCCAGCTGATCGAATCTTCTCATTAACTTTGCCCATGCCTGAGAGTGAGTGAGAGAGAGAGAGAGAGAGAGAGAGAGAGAGAGAGCTAGAGGAGGAGGAGGGGGAAGAGGAGGGAGGATTGGTTTAATGAAGACTCCTGCCGCGAGGGTTCGTCTCGCCTACTGTGCGGCCCTGTGAATAAGCCTGGCAGACAGATGGGCTGAGGAATTGATCAGTGGAGACAGTCCACAGAGACCTGCACAGACTCGGAGGCTGTGTTTTAGTTGAGGTGGAGTACACAATCAAGGATATCAAAGACAATGAAATGTCACTGGAATTTACTTCCAGCGGGAGAGAACTCCGCCTACAGTTAGAGGCGCCGATGCACACAATCTAAACTGGAGTCCCATTTTATTATTTATAAGACCGCCATGTCTTAAAGACAGTCCCTCCAGAAAAACGTGATTATGCGATCGCATAATTCAATGCATAATCAGCCAAAGTCTGCATATTTATGCGGGGGCCGCATTACTTTTAAATACGCCGCACTTTCGCCGCATAAATTGCCGATTTCCGCGCAAAATATGCGGGGCTTGCATGATTTCATAATCCCCGCATTTTTGTTGCAAAAAAGTCACATATACCTCAACAGGAAGATGAAAAATGTATTTATTTATTGATTGATTGATTTATTTGACAGGGACAGTGTACATTAATTAGCATTGCTGCAAATGCACCAGAATTAGCCAAAAGGCTTTTTTTCATCCACGTTTACTTCACACAAGAGCAGCCATTTTCCCCTGTTGCCATGGGAACGTTATGAAGTGACGCAGTTTTTGCAAGTTCCCGCAATTTCATTGCATAAAATTGCATAAATATCTCGCATATTCCATCACATTTTTTAAGAAAACGTGCCGCATAATCAAGGATTTTTGCCCGCAACAATCCCAAAATAACTAACTGTAACTGTTTTTCTGGAGAGACTGTAAACACTGTAAAGACAGAGACAGACTGCTGAATCAGTCCTGATTTTGAAGCTGCAGACATCCAGAAATAGAGGCTATTTGGTATCTTGGCCTCTTGTCTCTCTTTCGTCCTTCTGAGAGCTGTCCCACTTTCAGCCTGGGCTCTGTGTGGCATCTATCTTTCACACGAGTGACAACGCCCCCCCAACCCCACGCTGCCACTCTCATTTTCACCATCTATTGTTCCAGGCTCAGAGATTCAGCCCAACACAGCAAGCCCTGCAATTCTGTCATCTCCGCAAGCTCTATACTTGCCTGCACTGCTAAAAAGCAGCCAAACACTGAGGTGATGAATACATCACAATACAGCCCATACACATATACTGACACCAGGAGGAGGCCTATTTATGTAATGTATTTTTGGCTATTTTGGAGAATTCTGAATCAAATCTGGTGTACAGCTTCACACTGTAATTTGGCTGAGGTTCAAATATATCACTGCTGGCACTAACAATGTGTGTATCACTCTTCACTTAAGTGCTCTCTGCCTAGGAAGGCACTGAACAAAACAACATATTCAACAGTCTTATGCAATAAAATCTATTTGTATCATTGTTTTTTTCGTCAGTAAAGATTAACAGCTAACCCCTCTACCTGTTTCCAGCCTTCTCCTCTTTTATTTCCTGCTTTTTCTATCATATATTTCTTTTTTTCTTCACGTATCAAGAAGGGTTCTCTGAATACGTTTAACCTTTCCTGCTAAAAAAGGTAGAGACGACATTTTAGACTTACTCAAGAGAGCAGCAGGTGTACCAGCGGAAAAGAGTGATGTTCTCTACCATGCCCACTGTCCACGTTCCCTTTGTTGTCTGTAATTTTCTGCCATGCCATTTGCCGTCAGTTGTACCCGCTGTCGTGGCTTGTCACACAACTCCTTCTGCTCAGACAATACATGCATCAGCAATGCAGAAATAAAAAAAAAAAAAGGCTCCATATAAAAACACGAGGCACCTATTAAAGATCTTGTCTGTATGGAAATTCAGAAAATGAACATGCATTTTGTGTGGAATAATAAAGTAATTAAATGCCTGTAGACTGTATTTCCATACATGACAATATTGAGACAACCGCCAATCGATCAAAGGTTTAACATTCACTGGCTGGGAATTGTTTAAAAGATTATAATACTGGTATCGATACCCTGAAAGGGATACTGATACCAATAGGGTACTTCATTTAAAATATTCATGCATTTATTTTTATAAAAAAAGGTGCCACAGGCGTGTAGTATCGGCGTGTATTTCCGTCCGTTTTGGTGGCATCTCAGCCAGATAAACTGCCAACTCAGTCACATGAAACACGCTGGACTTCACCACTGCACACACTGGACGGGTTGTAGCTGCTGCAGCAGCGGGCAGTCACTCGCCGCCTATACACATAGACATTTGTTTTCTAAAATCTAGGCACAAAACGGATCAAACGTAGGTATGGTTTGACTGGAGAAGTTTCAATACTTCTTGATACTGGGTTATTTAGGTATCAAGTACCGATACACAGCTCTAGTATGTGGTCATTTCTTAGAGAAGTTAGCATGAGCAGCACTGATGGCAGAAGACAAATATATGGGTGGTGGTGATGGCGCAGTGGTTAGAACACATCGGTGTGGGAGACCTGGGTTCGCTTCCCACCATGATCCATTAACCAATGTGTCCCTGAGCAAGACACTTAACCCCTAGTTGCTCCAGAGGCGTGCGACCTCTGATATATAGCAATTGTAAGTCGCTTTGGATAAAAGCGTCAGCTAAATGACATGTAATGTAATATAATGTAATAAATAAAGAGAACCACCAGTCATGTAAGATGTCACCCAGCAGTGCAAAAACACCAGAATAATCTCCATTTAGGGAAAGATGTCACCCAAATTATAAAAAGGAAAGGTTTGTAATTGTGTACTGTATAAACTGAAATGATATTCCAGCATGCATTGCTGCACTGAGATAAGGTGGTGGGCTTGTGACACATTTCTTTGACATTTGTCAAAGGACTGTAACCGACGTGGCAAAGACGGCGCATTGAACAGAACAGATTCTTGTAGTTAGATCCGTGGTTCCCTGGGGGCTCCGACACAGCTCCAACTATTCAGGCCCAACATTGTCACTATGGAAACCACTGCCTGACACCTCTGGCAATGGCAAATAGACTGACCACAGCGGAACATTTGAGGCGACACTGGCAGAGCCTGTGTGCATCGTCACACAGTGAAGACCTCGGGGCACGAGGGAACGGTCGCTGAGACCCAGTTACATTTACAGGAGGGAAAGAACTTCATGGACTAACACGACTGAGGGTGAAAAGGGGAACAGCACTGCCAGGGTGTCCATCTCCAGCTGGCATATTGTGGAATGTTAATTAGGCCTGCAAAAGACAAGACACCTCCCTCATAAATGTCACATCCTCACGAGGAGAGCGGGGATTCGTCGACGTCTGCCAGGCTTCGCGTCTGTTTGCCTTTCCACCGGCAATTTGTTTTCTGTTCTCGTTACCCAGAGCATTTTCTCTTAACATTCTCCTGCTCCTTCTCCTCTCGGCCCTTCTGTTATGCCGTTTACTCTGTGATGAATGGCTCTATTTCAAGTTGAGCTTTTTGTTAATCTGGAATAGATTACAAATCGGTGCAATTGTGCGGAAACAAGATTGATTTCACTAAGAAACATTGTGGAGGGGGCAGCAGAGGAAGGAAAATATAGACTGCACCAGCACTTCACTTTAATATAGAAATGTTCAGAGCCACTGCTTTGATGAAGGCTTTTTAGACTGTGATGGCTCTTGCAGAAACAGGTCTTGATAGAGGGCTGGGAGGCCAGGAGAGTGGTGTAAACAAACGTCGCAGTGGTTTGTAATAAGACATGACACAGTGAGAAGACGGTGGCCTTTTAAATGGCAGTACTCGTTATCAGCCTGGTTTCATAGCCTTAGAGGGGAAGAGACTCGCATAATGGGGCATCAGTAATGAAGGGTTGGACAGGAGACCGGCTGAACCTCAACCAATGAGTTAATGTAACGGTGAAATTGCACACACTGTGTGTGGTTTTACCACCGACATCAATCACAAGAAGTTCCATTGTGAGCAATACTTTCCTTAATCAGGTTTCTGGCTGTGCTCGTTACAGCCGTGCTATTTCCATGATGTATAGATAATTTAGAGTCTAAAGAATGGCCTTGGGTTACAATTGAATATTAAGCAATAGCTAAAAATTACTTGAAAAAATAATTGTCTCGATCACAATTCAACCAAAACTAATCAAATGGGGCAAGTGGATCGGAAAATGAATCTGTCCTGCTAAGGTGAGAAGAAGAGGAAGACTGTGATTTTCTGCAGGAATTCAGGGCCGCTTCGGTCATGACCGTTAATATTAAAACAATGTGGGGGGGCACATTCATGGAGGAGTGAAGACATGTATGCGCAAGTCTGTATTTATAAGAAAAAAGAAAGAAAGGTAATGGAGGAAGGTGGAGGGGTAGTAGCAGGCGATGCCGGTGCAATAACTCACAAGCCTTCAGGCTGCCTCTCCTCCCTCGTCCAGGAGTGAAAAAGAAATGCTTTTACATTATCCAGCTGGAGAGTGAAAGGAGAGGGGAATGAGTCTTGCCGAGCACTGAGAAAAAAAAACATGTCCAAGGTCTAGGGAGTTGAATGGTTTACACGCTGGCTGCCAGCTTACGTTTCGTCTTAGTGTCACAATTTGTTGGGGAGCATCTCGGACGCTCTTAAAAAGAGCGGGCTCTCTCCCAAAGCCTCCCCGGCAGCTGAAGAGCTGCTAAACGTCACTCACGATCATTCAGCCACCAGGGAGAGGAGAGGGAGTAAACAGGAGAGAGAAAGGAGAGTAAAAAAAAATGAAAAAAGAAGATATAGACAGTGACAGACGGTGAAAAAGAAGGGGGAACGAGGGAGGAGAGGGAGTTGGGGAAACTAAAAAGTTAAAAAGTAGAAAGTAAAAAATATGCATGCATGCTAATACTCGTCTCCTTTATCTTTATCTCTATTTTAACTGACCCTGTCAACGACGCATATTAACAAAACATCTCTGTAAATATGCAAGATTTATCCAAAAGGCTAGTTTTCATCGGCCAGATGTCACAACAGGCTCCCTAAAAAGCAAATGCACAAAACAAGAGGGGTTGAGATAAACGCTCAATAACTAAGTTATATATACACTTGGTCCTGTGGCACTCAGTGGCTCCTGAGCTGCAGCTAATACAACCGCCGAGGGACCGGACACGTCTGCTATCCGAGCAACGCACAACAACCCTCGTTATGCTGCCGTGGAAGTGTGGCGCTATTTTGAGCCTTGGTAAGTGGTGTAGAAATAGCGATTTCTTTTCACTTTATCCGTGCCCCGACGACTAGCCTCATAAGCTAATTAGCGGTTTGCGATAAAACTGATCACATATTCCAGAGAACGGTCGACTCGGTATGGTACACACGTGTTATTAACCCCAAGGGTCATTTTAGCGCCGGATTTGTCCGTTAATACCACTAGAGTTGAGAAAATGTTTGTATTGTTGATTTAGGTGAACTGACCCTTTAAGATGTTTGTCTTTTGCAGCTAATGTAACACCCATTACAAACACTTTACTAGCCAGAATGTATTAGTGGTAAACAATAAAACAATGAGTATGATTATTATTTAGATCTTTAGAAAATGATAGAAATGTTGAGTCAATCTGTGTTCCATTTGCCTTTCTTGATAACTTTTCTTGTTCTAAAAGGCCCTAACTGCCTGTCACCAGACCTCCTGGAGAGCATGCGACAGGCAGAGCTCTGCGACTGGGCCCTGGAGGTCATCCTGAAGTCTACGAGTTTATGGATATCTTACAGCAGCGGCCAGGTTTTGCTGCCACGTTTAGGAGTTGGAACAAAGAAACAAATAAAGTCTGTTGCTTCTGTCAAAATGATGCCGTCTACAGGATCCATGTCTACTTTCATCCTTCCTCCACGCATAGCAAAGAGCGTGGGAACGGCTCTCCGAGCACTGAGCGGAGGCGGGAGACTGACCCTGACTTATCGACCAGCGCTCCCAACAAACATCTCCATGCCTGATGTGGCCACCTGCCAAATACACAGTTCCTTTATAGGTGCAAACTATTGATTGTAATAAACCTATGTACATATTTCTGCCCACCAGTACTGAAAAAAAGGAACTGAAAAGCAATGTTTACATAACACGATGCATTCCTAAACTAGAATTAATCTGGATGCTTTGGACCAGACGCTGTTCTTGCTCGGTTATCACTCTTTATTTAAAGACTTTTGGCATAGTCACTACATGCATTTGCTAGGCACGTAATACATGCTGATTTAGGCTGTCAGTGGTACAATTCATGTTGTATGCACTTGTCATGAGTTTTTCCCTTCTTCTAAATTTCTATTTCAAATTATTGCGTCAATAATTCTGGCACTCCCTCCGTGCCTTTGGTGATCCAAACAGGAAATGGCAATGTTGCCATAGAGTCAGTGAGAGAACACCAGAGCCGGTTGTTTTGACTGTATTGGTTATTTTCTACTGTAGCCATGGATACAGACAGCAACCAACTGGATGACTTTTGAGACAGACGAAAACGATGGACCTGATGAAGGTCTGAGGACCGAAAACATCACATAGAAAGTGAGCATTGAAGAACATAGAACTTGTTTCATTGACTCCAGCAGAATGCTTTCCAATGTGACTCGTTAACGACAAACTGGACAAACCTCATTTCCATTTCATCCTTCAAAACCATCGTATCGTCCTTGTTCAAGGACATATGCAGCTGCTTCTCTCTACGTAACAATTTCTCCAGCTAATCATTTGAATGGTTCTCACTCATGTACCTGTGCACTAATCTCATTATAAGTGTTTACTGTTGTTTTGTTGTGTGTAGCATTTGAAATTGGATTTTATGTAATTTCTAAACTGTATGTATTTATTATCTAGCCCTCCTTCCCGTTCCCTAAGTGGCTTTGCCACTTGTCAGGCCGCCATTATAAATAAGAACCTGTTTTTAATGACTTGCCTGTAAAAATAAAGGTGAAACAAAAATGACACGCAGAATTAGGTGTGATTTCCTAGGTGGCTGCAATTTGGCTTACAGTAATAGTTCGGGGTACCTTCACCCGAGGGTCCTTTGCTCCACGACCTCGAGCCAAACACCCCCCCCCCCCCAGAAGCTTTTTTTTCACCTGGGTCAAACATTGGGCGAGTTAGCTCTATCAGCTGATGAGCTTACTGCAGGCGCTAACGGATCCACGCGCGTATCTCGTAAATTACCCCACTAATAATGCCCGAAATGATACCAAACTTCTACAGTAGTACAAAGAGGTTATGTACTAATAAAAGGATGGATTGGAAAGTTTGAAAGTACACCAGGAGTTTATTTAAATAACACTTGTCTGCTGGCTTCTGCTCTCTGCTGCTGGTGCTTATAGGGACGTCTGCAAATTACAACATCGAAAAGAGATGCAACAAAAATATTGATTGATTTAACTTATTTTGTAAAAGTGCTGTAGTACAACTAGCAGTTGACAAGTTATAACTGAGGTATGTTTGGAGACACGACCTTATTTAATCATTATCATTGTAATTTGCAGATGTCCCCAAGCACCGGCAGCAGTAGCAGCAGAGAGCAGAAGCCAGCAGGCCAAGGAGGTCGTGGTGCAAAGGACCCTAGGGTGAAATTACTCCGAACCATCACTTTAATTCACCTTAAGCAACGGGTGTAAACCTCTCATCCCGACAACCCAAATGTTTCTCTCCCAAGCGTGAGACTCGGCTCGGCGCACCAACGCAGCTTGTTGGGAGTTTCTCCGAGCTGACACCGCTGATATGAATATCAATACATGATGATTAAAAGCCAATTAACAGGTCAATAAAAAGTCAATAAAGTGTTCCAGGGGCTGTGAGCGGGGGTTTTGCCGTGACGATGACAGAGGGAGCGGAGAACAAAGGGCAGCAGAGGGATTCAAGGGACATGAGTGAAGAGACAAATGAAAGAACGCAGCTGAAAACAAACCGCCTGGCTGGGCCGGCTGCAGAAGACAACGTGTGGATGAGTACCGCTTTGGACAGTCAGAAGTGCGAACATCATCTGCTGTAGATACACGATTTTCTTCCCCATTTCTGTCACCATGCAGTCATGGATTATGAACAATTTTGCTTAAAGGCAGCATTCAATTAAGAGCCAAATCCAGTGGGTGTGTGTGAGTGGAAATGTTTTCTGGAAAAATCCTTATTTAAAAGACTCAAGTCCTAGAGCCTCCCTTCTGGCCACGTTTCAGCTGATTGATTCTGCATTACTTATTTATACACCAGTAATAAAACGATGAATATGAACAAAGCAGGGATATAAAAAAAATATATATATATTCAGGCATGGTGACTGGTACAGCTGCCAGGTTTTTGATCACCCGCCTGGAGCCATGTTGAAATGCAGCGGCGGTGACACGCGGCGGCCTCGACGCCCTGGGAGACGAGGCTGAGGCTGAACACGCTGCTGCTGTACCTTCACGCGGTGAACCAATCTTTGGTCCCAACGGGCTCCCCCAACACGAAAGGATAAATAGCTAAGAGGCAAGCTAGTGCTGCTTAACCCTGTGCTTTAATTATTGAGAAATGCCTGGAATTGCCAGAACGCACAACACTCAACTCGAGAGGCTCGTTAGAGAGTAATGAAGAGGTTTGGAGCGAGAGGGGATCATTTGAGAGAGGTGCCCGACTGGGGTAGATCTGTGCTGAGAGGATGTGTGCCAGTGCTCATCTGCCTGTTTTTTTTGTGCAGTGAAAGGCCCCAAAGAAAAGATGAGTAATGCAGAAAGCTTCAGTCCAGTCTTTAAACACAGTGTCACTCTACGATTCCATTCTCTGCCCTTAATTTGCTGTGTCGCTCTAGCCCTCCCTCACCAATTCACCACCAATCAACTCGTGCACAAAATCAACAGAGACACATTCCACTCACGCACACGCTGACAAGTTTGCAACTGTAATCAAGCACACAACTCAGTGTTTAAAAGCACGGTATTTTTCTTCCAAGAGCTGAGGCTCTGAAAAAACGCCTTGGCAACAAAGACTGGAGTTATTCAAAGGAAAAATTCTACAGCGTATCAGCTCGGGTCACTGACCCAGCGAAGGCCAGATGGTCATCTGGTCCGACTTGTCGTTTCTCAACAGCCTCTGTACCCAATTTGTTCAGCATTATTTCCAGGAATAAACGCTGGATTGTTGTACTTTGCATTTCCTCTACGTGAACTCTGAGCGGTCTTGGCCTCTCTCACAACCCGAGTACAAATAAACAAAGTAGCTCTGTTAGAAAATGCTAGGAGGATTTCTATGATTCTACTCATGCAATGATTTAAGAAGGGACTAACCGATGAACTGACAGTTGTTCATAACAGGTACTGGATGTCAGAGTAGGTTTAGTAATCGCCCAAGATCTGCCTTAACTGCTGGCTCGCAGCACAAGCCTGAACTTGTTATTTATGCTGGACAACAAGTTTTTCATTTGAATGTTTATTGGAGTGGACCCACACCTTCATAACTGGTCTGGTCTGTTTTCAAAATCAATATTGCCAAGAGTATGCCAACAGAGAGAGACATCATTTTCTTTTGCTGACTAGTGCGGTTTGAAAGTGTTTTATTATTGTAATTCTTTGCCATTTAAACCGTTGATCAAATCTGGCAGCTAGCAAACAGTAAATGCATCTCAGACCGTTTGTCCTATAAATTAGTTTACTGTACGGCATGTGTTTACTGCAACAGAGAGAGAAGTCAAAGATGTTGCTGCCTCATTGAAAATCTTCAATCAGTGATTACAACCTCAATATACATTATGGGATGGCAGTAGCTCAGTCTGTAGGGAGTTGGGTTGGGTTGCTGGGTAAAGTCCCCGTGCAGACCAAAGTATGGGGGTGGACTGGTAGCTGGAGAGGTGCCAGTTCACCTCCTGGGGGACTGCCAATGTGCTTGAGCAAGGCACCGAACCCCCAACTGCTCGGGGTGCCTTTCAATGGGCAGCCCCACCCCCCCCCCACCCCCACACTCTGACATCTCTCCATTAGATCGTGTAGAGGTGCTGAGCATGTGTGTGTGTAATTCAGGCCTGTGTGTAATGTGTATAATGATAACATTGGAATTTCCCCTTGCGGGTTAATAAATAAATAAATAGTAAGAGCTTAGACTTGATTTGCACTTTTAAAATGTCATTTTTAGCTCAGGTAAAATGCTTCCTTTCTTTAGATCAGATTTGTGCTCAGACAATTAGCGTTACCAACAGTCTGTGATGCGTTCCACGGACCCTTAATGTCCCGTGTTTAAAGCAGCCGATGACATTTGTCACGTCATCTCCCACTCGGTTTTCTAACATTTAGGTGAAGAATACATCTTTTTATGAAAGGAAAAATGCTGCAGTATCTATGTTCATGTTTTTTTTTCTTGCAATTAGGTTATAAGATATCTGCCAATTTGAATGAGTGAGTGCTGCGTCTGTTAGAACTCATGTGTCTGGAAGTAATATTACCTGTTTATTATCTGGCAGCTGCACTGACAGCCGATGGTTGTGGGAACGACCGTTTGAATGCAAATGTTTGACTGTGTGAAAATGTGTGATCATGTGCACGCTTCCCACAAACCAAACTGCAGACTTGCTGGAGCTCAGCTTTTGATCGTCACTGTCTGTCCGCTGGTTAAACTCGCTTTGATGAGAGGAACAACTGAGCGTGCGAGTTGTTTATGTTGCTCAAGAGGCAAATTTCATGTGTTCACTTAGTAGGCTAACCATTTGCATGTCATCTGTACACTAGCACGCAGAAGGAAGGCAACAACCCCCCACATGTCATCTATGTTTTTTGTGGAGCTAAAAAGCAGGGAGTGGGTGTACGAACTGAAACTTGAAAATTATTCGGCCACAAGGAAAAATTCTCAGTGCCTGCTGGGCCAAACCTTAAAAACTCTGCATGACCGTCCATAAATTCTCTTCTTAGAAGAGAGTTCACTAGCTGAAGAGCTCCAGCATGGTTCAGTGCCATTACCATTTGAAGAGAGAGAAGATGAGTGCAGTAGCAGGGGGGAGAGAGACCAGCCAGCAGAAAGAAAGGCTGAAGAGGAGTGTGGCGAGGGAAGAGCGGCTGACTTGTTGAACTTGGTGCACGGATGAGCTTCATTCGTCAACAGAGCACTGGAGCTACTCCCTATTCAGGTTTTGCCCTTGAGACGTCGGCGTGGTCCGAGTCGGCATTATGCAGTTCGAGAGCATATCTGAGCTGGTGCAGGGAACAGAGGAGAGAGTAACACTTCTGAAAACTCCCTTGCTGCACAAAAGTCTGGATTTAGAAACATTCCTTTATAGATGATGTGTCCATTTCCTGAGCTATGCATATGGCCTTTGGGTAGGAATAAAGTGATTTTTTTTTTTTTTTTTTATTGGTTTATTTGATAGGGTCCATGCATATTCATGAACATTGTTGTATAAAAACACCATGTAATTACTTTCCATCTGCAGTCCCTAGGCAGGTGACATTCATTCATTCATTTCATAATTTATTTATATATATATATATATATATATATATATATATATATATATATATATATATATATATATATATATATATATATATATATATATATATATAAAATTATGAGATTATGGGGTAGTAAAGTGCCAGGGATTTTTGAATCCGTAAACCAGAAAATTGGATTTAAAATGAAAAAAAAAAACCATGGAGGTTCAAATCATGACTTTCAGCTTTAATTTGAGGGTGTTTACATCCACAGTGGGTATAATGTGTAGGACTTGTAGCCCTTTGTCCCGAATTATAGGAAAACACAGCACAATGATCCTAAACTTGCAACATGGCAAACGTGGCCAACGTTTTTAATGGCCAAACAATTCAACTAACTTGTTCATTAACTGTATGGCCAATACAATTGGGGGACTATGAATAAAAAAAGACAACACTGTTCATCTTATGCAGATGCAAGTTCTCATATTAAAGCAATATATAAATTCCAATGTGCCGTAGAGCCTACACAATAAAAAAAGACTCACTATTAACAATTTCTCTCTGCACTGTATGCCCATAACCTGCATGAGATAAACTACGCTTTCTAAAGTAAGCAGAATTGCATGTTGTGACAATGTTGCATGGGCAAAACAAATAATATACCCACACATACACACACATCGTGAGAGTTTTCCAAAATCTGCAACATAAGCATTTACATAAAAAAAAAACTACTCAATGAAAGAGACCATTTAATACCTACACACCACTGAATACTCGTTCATACCAACTGGTAGGTATACCTGCAGTCCAGGTTCTAGGAACTATAATGAAAGGCCATTTCCAAACCACATCTGTGACAATTGTGCCAAAGCTCTGCCTGACCGTAATAGTCTAGAAATCTAGACGCACCACATTGAATTTGCAGCTAGTGTCAGTCTAGGAACTCTCCATTGGCTTGCGAACTGGAAAAACAAAATTCTTGTCTGGCCAATCACATCGTGTATAGAGCCGGTGGGCGGGGCTTATGGCTGCTGCTGCTGCTGGTGAACAGCGGTCTTCTGGAAGACCTGGAGTTCAGCTTTTCTTTGAGAAAAGCTGAAAGAACGGCACTGAAGTCATTCTTAAAACAGGAAGATGTGTTCGGAGTTTAAAAGTGTAATCTATCAACTAGCTCCGCCCCCTTCTTCGTTGCTCTGATTGGTTGTAGCTCTATCCTATTGCGTGCAGAGGGAGTTTGAAGGACAACCGTTTATCCCGCCCCTCAGATTGAGCCCAGCCAATGGGGAGTTCCCAGACCCAACATCTGGATGTGGGTCAGACCCAACATCTGGATGTCAGGCTATGACCGTTAAAGTTCTGCAGCTTCAAAATATATTTTTGCCCTTCCATGAAGGGAAAATTGATTATAAATATGAACTTTTGTAAAGCAAAGAACCCTACCAAACCTGGGGGAATGGAAAACGCACCCTTGTTTTGCTTTCTCGAGATCCGGCTGGTTTCCACCTTGGGCCAGGCGCTTGCAGCCAGGCAGGTAGGTTATGACACATGACACCACCTGCTGGGTCAACGTTGCTCGCTGGCAGCAATTTCCTCCCTTCGTCCTTTTTTTATTTATTTATTTTATTTTATTTTTTTTGCACAGTTCCACGCCCATTTGGAACTGTATGGCGCTATGCAGACACACACAACATCACACACCCACGAGCCTGTAAATGTAGCCAAGCTATTTCATGGAACACTGAAGCACAATCACTGGGCACAGAAGGTAGAGTATGTGCTGCACAACGGCAAGTGATAACAGTTGGTTGGTCTACAGCAGAGAACATTTCCGGAGCCTGTGGGTTACTACTACGGACTGATGGCCACTATGCTGCCATTTAGTGACTCATTTAAATTGCAGAAATACATGTTTCCTCAGAATAGGCTTTTTGAAACAGCAGTTTGATCAGATTTATGCTATCAGACTTGACACATTTCTAGCAATATGACATTTTCAACTGTAAAGAAAGAGGTACAGGAATATGAAAAGCAGTTTAAAGACCCCCTCCAGATATGTTTTAAGACCTAATAATTTATGTCCGACATCTTTTTTGTTTTAGTTTAAAAGCACACCATCTCCTACTCCCTCCAATCCAGAATCTATCTTTTTTTCATCTTAAAAAGTTTAATAGATGTCTCGTGCACTTAAGTTTCCACATCACACTTGTGCAAGTTACATATTGGACCACGATTGTAAACTGTAATAACATCCTGCTTGTTCATAAAACGGCCTAAACTCAGATTTAAGGTGGACACACACACACACACACACACACACACACACACACACACACACACGGTGGATGCAGGAAAAAACGGAGATGAGGCGACATAATGACCTAAATTGAGGACACATCTTTAGGTACGTCAGTCCCTCCAGGAGTTTGCGATGTCGCGATCGCAACAATTCACGCAAATTCAACCAATCACATTCGAATTCGGCGCGACTCGCAATTTTGACCAATCACCGCAACTTCACCACAAATTTGACCAATAACCGGAGTTTCCAGTGACTTCAACCAATCCCAGCAGCCCCACGTGCCAGACTTTGCATCAGCATGTGACTCTAAGAGCCAATTACCAAGCGGGAGTGAGAACGGGTTGACGTAACACACGTACGTCGCCAAATTCACTTCCTTGTTTCTGAAATGAAGACGAGACGTGTGTGACTCGAACATCAAAACGTACAGAGAAAGACGGTGAAAAACAGACCGTCCTGTCAACCTGTAGACATTTTATCATCAATTTACGCTGTAACGGTTCTTCACTCTTAAGTCGCTGAAAGTTGCTGCTGTCTCACACACACACACACACACACACACACAGTAAAGTAGATGACTCGAGACAGCTCCTGAGCAGAAAACGCCTGAGTGTTGACGACTTGATCTGAGAGGTACGACCTCTCTTCAGCCCTCCGTGTGTTGACAGGAGGCCGGGAGCCAAGCACCGGACGCCACCTCATCAAAAGCGTGCTTGAGAGGGCAGTGTGAGTGTAATAGATTTGAAGTTCTGCACTTTAGGGTTGGAGAGTGTAGAATCACCATGGAAACCGAGACGGCAGGTTTGAGTGGCTTTTGGTTTAAACACTTTTTCAGTTCAGGGACATCAGCTACTTCTCTCACACCAATTGCACGCCGCTCCCTTTCTCTGATCATCCTCTCTTTTTCTTCTTCTTCTTCTTCTTCCTCCCCCAGCTCAGTAAGGCAATCATCACCGCCCCGCGGTGCGAGAGCGTCTTAGCTGTGGCAGATAAAGGCTGGGAGATTGTCAGTAATGACGGGTCCACCAGCACTGAAACTTCCCAGAGCTGCTTGTTTCAGCAGTAATTACGACGGGGGAACGGAGCACCGTGACTGGCTCTGGAACGCTTACCAAGCCTTTTGCTTGTGATGCCATGTCACAGTTTTTACAGTAGGCAAGTCAGTCGGATAAGTAAAAAGGGGACTTAAAAGCTAAACAAAATGTGTGAAACAAAAAGGAGGTAAAAAGCAGAGGCAGCAGGCTCGGTGCCGAGTGATGCAGGGGGGGGGGGGGGCTTTGACGTCTATGAATAGGCAGGAGATTGGATCATTGGTGCTCAGTGTTCTCCAATCACACCTCTGTTGAAGAAGGTGGAGAGTCAAGAGATGAGACGAAAATGAATACGACAGAGAACAAAACAAATAATGGGGGAGAGAAGTAGTGATTGAAAATAACCGCAAAGGAAGAAAGGACTGATAAGTGTGTGTGTATATATGCCTGAAAATGCTCTGCTGTATCACAAAGAAGAAGAAAAAAATAAATCTATCATCTTGCTTGTCTGTGCCACTTCCTCTGAAGCTGGCCCTCAGCAATCACCTTCGTCACCCTCTCAAATGCTTCATCCTCGCCTCCCGTTCCCGTCCCATCCGCCCACTCTCGTGCCCCTGATCTCTGAGACGCACATGTGCTTATGAGGAGAGCGTTTAACCCTCCTCTCCATGGATCAGCCCCGCCGAAGGTGTGGGCTGATGTGGAGAGAAACTCAACAAATACGAACAGCAGCCGTGGAGAGTGTGTTCCGCTTCTTCATCCCACAGTTGGGCAGAAATTGGATATTGAGTGCAGGGGCGATGCCCGCTGAGAAGAAATGAATGAAGATGAACAAATTTCCAACACACCCACACACACGTAGAGGTATGAGATGGTCGATTTTATTGCAAATGGTGGGAGTTAAGTGGGTTTTTGGGATAGATGGAGATTTAGTGAACGTGTCCACCTGCGTCGGCTACAAGTCATCCATCATGGGTCAGTCGCACAGTGCAGAGTTAAGGGCTGAAGGGGGTCATGATAAAGGGCTTAATTGAAGTCAGATTGCTCTGGAGAAAAAAGGCTTTAAGATAATTGCATTCATTGCAAAAGCAGAACTGAGAAACTAGGTGTTAGTTTAGTTGATTTGTTTATTTGAGCAGTAATCGTTCTGCTCAAAGGGAGTAGGCAGAAGCAAAAGAGCTTATAAGCGCCCACCCCCAAAAATATTACAATAACATTTCTTATTTCACCATAGTACAAAAGAACATAGCGCAAAAACAACAAAACAACACAACATCAAACAAAACAAATACAAAAACAGAACAAAAGATGGATTATATACACTTACAATATCTGATCATGGTAGAAATACTCCTAATGGCAAATCATTTCTTGTTTCTTCCTTCATATGTATATAAATATGCACTTTAATAACTGCAGAAAAGCCCCACAAGCCCCTCAGAATTTTATTTCCACATATTAAAATCCTATAAATGCCAGTTGATGGCATGTTTTACTGTCACACTGTTTGAAAGCGGCCCAACCCCTAACCAAATATCTTGGGGTTCCTCCTTAACAATCCACTGGAGTACGTCACCTTGGTACTTGTGATGGACTTTTTTTCCAGTACTTTCTAAACAATTCATCTAAAATAATGCACAGATGAATCAGCAATTAAAGTAATCATTACTGTATAGCACACAGAATTTGATTTCAAAATGTATAAAATCCTCTAACTGAATGTGAGATCTCACCCATGTGCTGTTTTTGTCATTGTAGTTGTAGTTAATGTGTCGATATATGTCTTTGAAAAAGCAATGACCAGATAAATCCCTGTAACTAATACCAGCAACAATCAGAAAAAGGACACATTGATTCCTTAAAGAAAGTATTTCACCGCTTTATTCATAAAACTAGGCCGTCTATGCAGTAGAATGGCACACACACATTTTTAAATTGGTGCTACATGGCCAGAGAAAACCTACAACAACCAGAATGCACTGTGCAGACCAATGGCACTTTGGTTGGACGTGACGAGAGCCCATCACAGGATCAATATGATGGCCGGCTGGTAACAAACGATCTTGTCTTACAGTTAAAACGGAAAGCTAAAATATGTTTCTGAAAACATTTTAGGGGAGAAACAGGCAAAACAGTAACAGCACGGCCTAGTTTTACCATCTACCCAACTATCTTTGCTACAAAATAGGCAACGCTCTGTCTACCGGGTATGAGGGGGAACAGCTCCGCTGTCAATACAACTAATCACACCGGTTTGTCCATTATGCAAACAGCTTCTGATCAATTTCCACATACTGCACCCATAAAGCACAGGCGTCTACGGTCAATGAGTCATTCTTCTTGTTGGTATTCACTGCCGTGTGGGGGATGAGAAAGGTTGACTGAAAGCCTGGACAGGAAATACTCAGTAATCTGTTGTAGGTTATGGTCATTATTGATGAAACTGACAATCGTTTTCTCCATTAATCATTTTGTCCACAGAAAATGGTCAGAAAATAGTGAAAAATGTCCATTAGAACATCCAGGACCCCAATGTGGAGCATTTAAAAATTGTTTAATCAACAATCTTAAAAAAAAACAACCCAAATTTAATTAGTTTAATATAATATATGACAAATAAAAGCATAAAATCCTCACATTTGCGAAGCTGGAATCACTAAATGTTTGCCGTTTTTTGCTCCAAAAAGTGACTTATGATTAATCAATTATCAAAATAACTAAAACAGGAATTATTTTGTTAATCAACGTATCGACTCACTGACTCATCGTTTCAGCTCTGGTCTTTTCTCCACGTTCTCATCAGACAAAACAAGGACAACAAAGATATTTGCCAATGACCAGATTGATCTCGTGAAGTGGCGTATGTATGACAATTCGTATGCCATTTCTAGTGTGTTTATCGATGCAGTTTGGCCTCCATTGACTTACATTACCTTGTGATTGCGTGTGAATTTATGGCGTAGTGAGTAGTATGAAAGGGTGAAAATACAGGACTTTCAGCCAGGAGGCCAGGGATCGCGCCCGCGGGTCACGTTTCCCTTCGTGTCCCGCGTGTCACGTTTCCTAAACTCAACCGTCGCTTTCTTCTTTTCCTAAACCCAACCCGGCTGCTGTATACGGCGCTCAAAATGCATACAGATAACACGCCACTTGGCTTAAAAGGTATAGTGGAGGATTTTCTTTTCCCGGGTGGATCATCAAGACTATTGGTCCTCCTAGTTGTCAATCATTCTGGGATATGTTTACGTGCCGTGACAGGTCAGCGACCATCGACCTCCGACCATAGACAGTATATAAAAGCCTCCGACCGCTGCCCCCCCCCTCTCAGCGATAGCTTGTTTGTTGGCCTGTAGCGTGCTAACGTTAGCTATAGAGATGCTTGTCCTAAATAGATTTCCACTTACCGGTGGCGAGTCTGACGTAGTGGAAAAAGTGCAAATCTTCTTTAGGAAAGTCGGCTTGTAGAGCCATGCCGACAGCAACTTGTAAACAGAGCGTGCACGAAGGAGAACTAGGCTCGTGCACGCTCTCTCGTGCACACGTTTAATAGGCGTTCCCCGTCGGGAGCATTTTTTCAAAAAAGTGGAGAGGGCGGTTCTTTTCTAAAATTCGGGAAAATCCTCCATTATACCTTTAAGAAAGTGGGCTTGTACGTTTACGCAAAGTCACAACGTCACGTTGCAATGACGCTCAACATCTGTAGAGCGCTGACTTCGATCTCTGGCCTCTCCCGTCGCCCTCACACCGCGGAGCTGCACCGCGTTCTGGTTCCGAGGCAACCGCCGCAGTTTACAGGTTGCTTCATTGCCGTCTGTTGTTTGACATTTTTCTAGACTAAATGATTAGTCAATTAATTGAAAAACCAAACAAGAGATTTAATGAAAATCATCAGTAGTTGCAGTCCTAAATCCAACTGGAAAACAAGGAGAAAGCACGTCTAAGACTGTGCCAACGGGCACGTTAGTAAGTTCTGTTACCACGCCGCTGGTCAGTGGCGCCAACAAAAGTTAACTTTTCTGCTACGGTGCAGAACAGAGTCAACAAACTGCAGGTCTGACGGCACCCCGAGCATACCGATATCATCTACAATCCGTTTTAAGTAAGCGGCACTAATGACATAAATTGAATGGAATATGATAAAACTCAATCACAGCTGCTACTGAGAACGCCATAGTTAATGACATAATCCTCTTTGTTGAGCTAAAACTCGCTAACCTTTACGAAGGGTTACCCCAGGGTGAAGCTTTAAACGGCTTATTGACATCTCACGCTCACACGGTAGAATAAGAGTGTGTGTGTGTGTGTGTTATGGTCTGGCTGAGTCTCTCTCATATATATATATATATATATATATATATATATATATATATATATATATATATATATATATATATATATATATATATATATATATATATATATATATATATATATATATATATATATATATATATATATATATATATATATCTCGACTGCACATTTTCTGAACATCAAGAAAGGGAATAATGTATAATGTATAATCCCAAACCCCTGGAGTCCACTTAAATTAATTATCTTGTTGCACACACACACAGATGCATCTGTTGATTTAAGGGATGATGGCAAGTTAGAAACGCTAATAACATTTGCAATCACGCTTCACTGTAATCCAGGCCTTAAATTAGTAAACTTTTTGAAATGTTAAGGCAATTAAACACGTAAATAGAGGAACTTAAACTCATAAAAAGAGAAACACTCAACTGTCACTTAATAAAAGAAATCATATGGATGCTTAATTCAGAAGACACACTATAGATAATCTCTTTTTCATATTTATGGATTTTGTAGCTCTTATTATGATTCTTTCTATTTGGGGGATAAACATGATCTACGTTTTAGTGCTACAGTTCCCATAATTCTTTGGGAGATGCAAACAGGAAGAATAATGTTGGGACGGATGCAGTGAGTTATGCTGCGGACCGCAACTGCAACTCCAGACTTCAGCATCACAAATATGCCAAATTAGCAAGAAAGAAACCTTCGAAAAACATAAAAACGTGATTCTGGAGTTATAAGGACAACTTTTTTCTATGATTTTTAAGCAGATTTGTGGACAGTTAATCACAATGGCCAGTTTGACTTAAAAGGGATACTTTGCCGATTTCAATCCAACTCTGTGTCCTCTTTGTGTGGGCGGTGTGTTTAGATAAGCAGGGTGTGGAGTTACTCGGTGGTGCCAGCGCACAGAGCTCGAAACAACCGAGTTCTGGACGTGACGCGGCCCGAGTCATCCAGAAGATTCAGCGACGTGCGCTGGCGCCACGGAGGGAGGCCGTGCACACACACTGCCATGACACAGAGCTGGATGTAAATCAGCAAAATATCTCTTCAAAAAAAAAAAAAATTGCATCATGTCAGTGTGTTCAAATTTACTGCGTTATGACTCCATTGATGCAAAGGGGCACTAAGGGTTTTAAAGTAGCTAACCTATCGCCTCCATGAGCCGTGTCTCCGCCAGTGTGGCAGCATTTTAGTACATTCAAAACTAGCATCAGAAAAAAAAATAACACGATGTCTGTCTTTGTAATAAATGAACCCTTGTATTTCACTTTCAAGAGTCAGAACATGCTCAGTGCTTGTAAACACGACACAAAGCAACTACACATCATGCACACAACATTTTAATGTCCAGTCCCTCCAGAAAAGCGTGATTATGCGATCGCATAATTCAACTCTTAATCAGACAACGTCCGCATATTTATGCGGGGGGGGGGGGGGGGGGGGGGGGGGGCCGCATTTTTTCAAATACGCCGCACTTTCGCCGCATAAATTGCCGATTTCCGCGCAAAATATGCGGGGCTTGCATGATTTCATAATCCCCGCATTTTCGTTGCAAAAAAGTCACATATATCTCAGCAGAAAGATGAAAAATTATTGTTTACTTCACACAAGAGCAGCCATTTTCCCCTGTTGCCATGGGAACGTTATGAAGTGACGACATTTCGCCTAGTGAGAACACGGTGTTGGGGGGGAATCACATTGTTTCTCTTTTTCATCAAACCGCAATTTTTGCAAGTTCCCGCAATTTCATCACATAAAATTGCATAAATATCCCGCATATTCCATCGCGTTTAAGAAAACGTGCCGCATAATCAAGGATTTTTGCCCTCAACAATCACAAAATAAACTCCTGTAGGGACTGAATATCAGAGATTTGTTTTCATGTGGCATGATCTCACTCTAATCTCACTCCGTGTTATCTGAGAATATATCAGTGCTGAATCTTCAACAAAAGGCAGAGCCCAAAATCTTCGGCATCCAGACATCCCGTGAATCCAGCTGAATAATGTTCAATAGATGGCGAGACCTCGATAAGATTAGCCCCAGACAAAAGATGAGGTAGAAAGTAGAGTTCAGAAACTGATCTCTTTTTCTCTCAGTGCATGAACTTTCCTGACAGTGGAGGAATTTGTCAGACTAATTTTGGGTAATTAACCTCTCAACCGCACTGTGGATTTTGGCAGCAGTTTGTAAAACAAATGGTAAAAAACCCTCCCTGGTTGCAGATATGTTAGTGTTTAACCATTGTAAACAGGAAGAAAAACTATTAAGATAAGCATGAGTCGTGCTTCAGCTTCAAGCGTCGCATCTTGTTTGTGTTTAATGCCATTTATTGCATGCATATTGTCTCGTGTGCATTTTTATGAACTAATAAAACAAAGCAAATTCACAGCTAGACCCAAAAGCCCTGCATACATTACTCCCAACAGATCTTAAGAGAATTCATGGCCCTGTGTTTTCACTCAATAAAATGAGACCACAACTTTCTTGAAATTGCCTCATGAATGACACAACAAAAGCTGCGGCGAACCCCTCGCCGTCTTTGCTTGCGGTGGACCTCATTTTCTCCCACCTCCTCAAGTCTCTGCATCCCTGTAACTTTGAAGTCCAGCCAGCAAAGGGCTTTGAAAAAGCCAGCAATCTCCCCACCATGACAAGGCAGAGGATTAGCCAAGCCCTGCAGGACAGAGTGGAAAGAGGACGGAAGAGGGCTGGAGGAGGAGTAGCACCATTTCCACCAGGCAGCTCTCCCTCCGGCCAGAGCTGCCGGGGATTAACAAGCTACTAAGGAAGCAGAGAACAGACCTCCAGCCCCTTTTTCATGAGTTACACATAAACCAATTGACAGCCGAGAACTAGGGGGGGGGGGGGGGGGGGGGGGGGGGGAGACAACACACTAAACCGCCTCCTGCTTCAACTCAAAATCTTTGTTATATCACTTACAAAATCTGCTTCTGTGGGATGGCAGACATTTTCAGGAAGTCAAGAAAGCATGCATCTACAAAAAGCTTTCACTTATTGATTCAACTTCATTGATCAAAAGTGACATTTCAATGGTCACAGTGGGGAAAATAAGCAGTTAAGCTCCTGATCTCACCATCAGACTTGATACGATCAGTCACGGGAGGAAGTCACCCTGGAAAGATTGTTTTCCCTTGTGAGGCAAAACAAGAGATTATTCCGCTTTTAGCCATTCTGAGCTAATATTTGCCTACACTTTGGGCTGTAAATATTTTATAAAATGTTCTGCTCTCAATGCATTTTCAAGCCATGTATTTGTATAATGTGCTTGCCGTGTGTACACTGTCTAAATGTGTCACTGGAATGGCTAATGCAAAAAAACTGCATTATTTTAAGGCAAGGAAAAAAGGCCTTTTTAAGATGCTTTTTCTACGAAGAGTAAGTGAATCCAGGGGAGGTCATGCAGTTAAGCAGTCACCGGTTATGGTAGACTGCAGAAAGAATTGCAGGCATCTATCAAAGTGCAACTGAGACACAATCTACAGCATCTCAGGATGCAATACGACAGCTATCATAAGGTAACAGCGACTTATCTCAACAGTAAGGAAGCAGAAACAGAAAAAAAAAGCATATCCATACACTGCTTGCTACCTCCCCATCAGTACATTTCAAGTAATGGGGTCTTTTGTCTTATCTGTGACTGAAAGGAGCTTGAAGACTGTGCCCTTCATCCCTTTGTTGTTACAGAGTCGCTTGTGGAAAAGGAAGATTGGCCCACAGACGTGGGTGTGCGAGGAAGAGCTAGGCGGCCGTGTGAGCACATCAGACTTGAGCGGTCTTAATAAAGCTTCCTTCTATCCACCCCAGAGATCTCCTCACCCCAATTATACGCCTGACACCTCTACCCTCCTCCATCTCGTCTTATTTCTCACAGACCCCCACCTCACCATCCAGTTCCAGCTCTGATCATGGCTCTCTCTTTGCTGGGCTCAAAGCCCCGGGGGGCCTGTCCAAGATCAGGCTGCTGGCGACGTTTGCTTCGGTCGGCTGTGTGACTTGTATGAGGAATGGATCTCTTCTGGCATTGACTCTATACTGTTCAGCCAGTGACTGTGTTAACTTCACTCTAACTAAAACAATCCACTAGATAACCTAGTGTGGCCAAGTGTTTTCACTACCAATTCCTTTTTGTAACATTTAATCAGGATATTTTGCAGGAATTGGACATCTTTGCATCAAACCTGTGACCTGTTAATGTCATCACACCCAATACAACACACACACACACACACACACCCAACACACACACACACACACACAGTGAGGTGCAAACCTGTGGAGACCTGCCTGAAAGCTTCTCCGAAACACTTTCAAAGGATCAGAAGATCAGGTCTGACAACTCTTCCTCCCGTGATCATCGAATCAACGCCTGAGACTGACTGCATGTTCACGTCATTCATGTCCAATGAAATGTGAGATGGGTGGTGATGGCGCAGTGGATGTGACACGTACCTTTGGTGTGGGAGACCTGGGTTAGATTCCCACTGCGATAAATCAACCAACGTGTCCCTGAGCAAGACACTTAACCACTAGTTGCTCCAGAGGCGTGCATATATACAGCATATATATAAACATATAGTCGCTTTGGATAAAAAGTGTAAGCTAAATGACATAATGTAAAATAAAACTGAAAAGATTCATCGATTAATAAGTCAATTGACAGAAAAACAAACACTAACAATTTTGGTAAATGAGTATCGTTAAATGTAAGAAAGTCAGTAGTTGGAGCTATAGTAAGTTGAGTCTGGTTTGTTGGTTGGACAAATCATTTAGCAAAAGCCAGTTTGGGCTGTCCTAAATACCTATGGCCATTTTTCACTATTTATTGACATTTTATACACCTCCCAGTTTATTGGTAATCCTAATAAATGATCATCAGATTAGTGGATGATACAGATAAACTATGGAAAAGAGTTCACCATCTAAGGTAAAGTCGCAGAGACTGGAACCTGAATAATGTGTCCGTGATCACAGACTAATGCCCCACAGTAACATCTACAGGCATACCAACGAGTCTAACGACAGAACAGAGCAGGTTATAAAACACAGAACTGCCACTCCCGCGGTATTGTCTATCGCCACTTGTTTTTCGGACATTTTTGCTGTTTTTACCTTCTGATGCTTTCAAGGTCACAAGTGGCCTGCATCTGGCCAGCCATCTGTTTGCAGCCATCCCAGGAGACGTCCTGTCATCGTGCTCCTTGGCCCTGTCCTCTACTGTCCACATAGTAGCCCGCTGGGGAAATGCCCGGCCAGACACCACTATAGCTTCTCGGCGATTCTACAGGTTTCTGCAGTCGTTTCCCCTCCGTCTACCTGACAGCTTTCACAACGGAGCTCACCTCGCTGGAAAACCTCAAACAGGTGTGTACACTTCATAAGTATGCAATGTACTCACAGATCACTCAATATTTTAAAGTAGTCAAGCTTATTTATGTAGTCCAAAACCACAAGTTTGTCCTGAACTTTACAATCTGTGCAGAATACGGCACCCTATATCCTCAGACCATTGATTTTGATTAAAAAAAAAACTCCGGGACAGGACACACGGACATGCAACTGATAGCATGTATACAGTAGATAGCCGTGGCAGTGAACGTACAAGTAGAGAAAAAACTATGAACTACAACAATGCAATGCTACAAGGGGCTCAGAGATACTAAATAAACTGAAGAGTTAAGTAATCCTGGACCAGTCTTCCTCCCGATACTTGTTCATCAGAAAATGTGATTAATGGTTTAGTTACACTTAAAGCTCCTAAAAACATGGTCTCAAATCTCAAGTATTTCTCTATAACTGAAGAGTTCTGACTTCATGAGCAACATTTAAAATTAAAAAGGTCAGAAAAACACATCTTTAGGTGCGTCAGTCCCTCCAGGAGTTCGCGATGTCGCGATCGCAACAATTCACGCAAATTCAACCAACCAATCACATGAATTCGGCGCGACTCGCAATTTTGACCAATCACCGCAACTTCACCACAAATTTGACCAATAACCGGAGTTCCCCGCGACTTCAACCAATCCCAGCAGCCCCACGTGCCAGACTTTGAGTCAGCATGTGACTCTGAGAGCCAATTACCAAGCGGGAGTGAGAACGGGTTGACGTAACACACGTACGTCGCCAAATTCATTTCCTTGTTTCTGAAATGAAGACGAGACGGGTGTGACTCGAAACATCGAAACGCACAGAGAAAGACGGTGAAAAACAGACCGTCCTGCCAACCTGTAGACATTTTAACATCAATGTACGCTGTAACGGTTCTTCACTCTTAAGTCGCTGCTGACACACACACACACACACAAGGATCGGAAATTAACTAACAATGTAAAGATCAACAAGCCACTGACAGATATGTTCAAATTTGATTCATTAAATTATTATTTGTTGTCTTAAATCCACCAGCTTTTTTCATATTATACCAACATTTGCAGCATCCTGAGCCTTTTTGGTTACATAGGAAAACTCAGCCCAGAGTAGTTTTATTCTCCCCGAAAGTATACCAAAAACAATCACAATTTGTTATTGCAATTTTTACTGTCTCTTGCAACTTAATTGCAACACAAATACAAAAGACATGGCAACTTCTATCGCAAGTTTTTACGAAAGCTCCTGCAAAATCAGGCAAGCTGAGACCGAAACAAAAACACAGAAATCTTTCATGTGAAATAACCACAACCCATCCAACCGGCATTCATGTAGGACCCATGTTCCTCTCAACAATACAACATTGCATAACAGACAGTGAGCACAATGCTTCAGTGGCCATTTAATTGCAATACATATGTAATGCATCAGCTGATTTTGAACTAAGTTTGTCCTTGGTGGGGAAAAACTTCATGAAAGTGTGAAATATTGAAAAGCTTGTTCCTGACATTTGATTAAAATGAGAAGATAATATGCAATTCAAAAAGCTGCTTTAGTAGCAGTATTTTCACAAGGCATCCAAAATTAAGTAGTCTCTGTAGACCTTAGTCTCATTACATCCAATTCAATCTAAACACTGCATTTGAAAGATCACTGAACAGAGAGTCCAAGTCTCCCTAAATCAAATCCACAACTCTTACTTACACAGGATCCACTTCAAAAAACAAACAGCATTTGTACCGTACCTTATCTTTCAAACAGCGATCCACCAAGCAGGTAAGTATAGCAGGCTGGTGCAGGCTGGTTAAGACAGCAGCTGTCAGTGCGTCTGTGAAGAAGAAATAAATCACGATTACATCTGTTTGTGTGCGACATAACGCAGGGCAGCTTACAGGGATGCAACTGAAGCCTCTATGAGCAGTCAGAGCACTCATGCATCTTTCTTCAAAGAACTCTAATAATAATAATAATAATAATAATAATAATAATAATAATAATAATAATAATTGCAGACTATTAACACTGGATACACCGTTCATTTTCATCAGGAAAACCAAAATGTGAATGAAAGTGTTGCTCTGAACTCAGGGGAAGAGACGCGGTTGATACAACAGGTTGCTTGTGCAGTAAGTGAACTAAATCTTTTGACAAATCCAAGAGCTCAAACTTAGCCAAATCAGATGATGGCATCTCAGCTCACAATCTGCTCCGGCAATCTGCTCCCAGGAAAATGACTCCACCTTGTCAGTGCACAAACCTAAACCTAAACTAATCAGATATTGCAAAAAAAAAAAAAACATTTAATTTGCAAGCTGATATGTAAAAAAAAAAAAAAAAACAGAAAAGAAAAGTGACAACCTCACTGGGCTTGATAAGCAATTCTCTTTGCCTTGCAAGAAATGTAAGAAAGTCAGTAGTTGCAGCTATTTGCAGGTCTTCTTCATGTTCTGTGATAGTAAGTTGAGTCTGGTTTGTTGGTTGGACAAATCATTTAGCAAATGCCAGTTTGGGCTTTCGTAAATACCTATGGCCATTTTTCACTATTTATTGACATTTTATACACCTCCCAGCTTATTAAGGTACCAGGTAATCCTGGTAAATGATCATCAGATTAGTGGATGATAAAGATAAACTATGGAAAAGAGTTTAGATAAGTCGACCATGCTAAGGTAAAGTTGCAGAGCACCTTGCTAGTGCACAAACCTAAACTAAGCTTCATCAGATATTGTACAAAAAAAAAAAAAAAACATTTCATTTGCAAGCTGATATGTAAAAAAAAAGAAAAGTGACAACCTCACTGGGCTTGATAAGCAATTGTCTTTGCCTTTGAAGAAGCTGTCTCCTGGACATATAGCAAATGTATTTATTTCCCTGCTCCATACAGTCACTGCTGATTAGTTTTCAATTGGACATTAAGCATAAAAAAAGAAATCAGAGGTCCAATCTTGTGCGTAATCTCAGAGGGGTTTATGTGCCAAATTCAAATTGAGAAATACATCACAATGAGCTATTGTACTGTAATTTTAGAGATTCACTAACCTGACCATTTCTTTTTCTGGAAAAATCTTTGAGTTTGCAACGTTCTGTGCAGCTTATCCATAACTCGACCTGACCATAATCTTTTATTAAGCCTTTTTGGGATGCTGTGAAACGAATGAGATAGTTGGATCCTGACCTGCACAAAGACTTCATTCTGACAAATAATGATGACAGTTTTGACATCAAGCCCAGAGCATTTCAAGTAGCAGAGCCCAGGAAGACTTGCAGAGGCAGCACCCTCTGGATTAGCAAGCACACCAGCTTGCAGCCACATGCTGATGATGGTTCAGTTAAGGTTAGGGGCAAAGCCAGCTCGCCATCTTATTTTTTTTTTCTCCTCCGTGCTCACTTCTCTTTGGTTTGACAAAAGGACAGCAAGCCCTGGATGAAGAGTGTGGCTGTGTATCAATATCCTATCCTGGGTATAGCGCGATCCCATTGGTGGAGTGAAATACCGATCGACAAAGGTCTGTGCTCACCATTTGCAGAAGCTAACAGATCAGCTCTGGACTTACAGTACTGCCTGTGAAAAACAAAACATCAAACGGGCAGATAAGGCCTTGGAGGAAAACAAATTCCAGCGCAGGCTCAACATAAAGGTTCCAGACTATCTCTGAGGCACTTAAAAGTTCCCAGACTACAAATTACCCCTAAATGCATCATGATTAATTTAGCAATTTGTGCTTTATAGCAAAACAAAGAAGGATTTCAGTGACGTGGAT
The DNA here is from genome assembly GCA_023631565.1 of Gymnocephalus cernua. NCBI lineage: Eukaryota > Metazoa > Chordata > Actinopteri > Perciformes > Percidae > Gymnocephalus > Gymnocephalus cernua. The sequence continues at coordinate 39,736,502 of CM042429.1, forward strand.
CAGCTGGCCATCTGCTAGAACCGTGTCTTCCATCAGGCTGATCTCTTGAAATGGCGTACGTATGATACGCCAAGTCGTATGGGATTCTTTGCGTGTCGTCAAGATGCATACTCGCTTTTTAGCGTGTTTTTCCACGCCGTTCGGTGTCCATCGACTTATTATTATGTTGCTATTGCGTAGCCATGGCGAGAAGTATGAAAGGACGACGGTCCGCGTGAGAAGGTTGGATGTGGTGGCGGATTGGTAAAACACAGGGCTGTCACCCGGGAGAGTGGGGATTGCGTCCCGCGTGTGGCGTTTGTCAATTGTCGTGTTTTTGTCATTTTTGTTTTGCTAAAGCTTTCCCCAATGTTCTTTTCCTAAAGCCAACCTTTTTGTTTTAACACGCGTGTGATGGCGCGATAGCACGGCACGTTCTCGATAACATGGCACATGGCAAGTGGCGTGTATGTTTACATCCGCTGTATACAGCGTAGACATACACGCGGATATGCGTACAGATAACACGCCACTTGGCTTTAGGAAAGTGGCGTGTATGTTTACATCCACTGTACACAGCGTAGACATACACGTGGATAGCTCAAAATGCGTACAGATAACAGTATGTATGTTTATGCGAAGTCATGATGCCACGTTGCTTTCATTATCATCCACTTGTAATTTAGCAGGGAGATCTTGCAGATTTTGCGAGCCTCACAATTCAATACCACTGCGTGAGGAATGGTGCTTACAAAAGAACCTTTTAATCTCCAAACAACCCAAGTTACATTTTGAATTACGGGAAGAAATGAGAGAGAGAGAGATGTGAATTGTACAACGTTGGCTTAAATTTGTCCTGAACAATCGAAGAGAATGAAAAGTAAGAAACCATTCCCCCGCCCTAAATACTCGGGTCCAGCCTGGGCTCGGACTCAACTCCTGACGAAATGCAGAAACACAGTCCACAATCCTTCAATTTAAAAAAAAAACACACCTTGAAACCACAACTGAGAGCGTAATTAAATCAAATGCCTCTGAACCGTTGATTATGGATGCATCAACTCCTCAACCCTCACACTCGCGGAATGACTGCTTGATTTTATCGATTTGGTAAATGGATACAAGACGGTGGGATAGGAGATGTTAGCGTAACCTCTCCGGTTATGTCAGCTCCCATTAACAATGCAAGAATACACAACATGTGTTCAGAGGAATGCAGGGAAGGAACGATTTGCCCTGTGTCGAGCTGCGCTTGTTATTAAGAGTACCAGCTGGGTGGAGTTGCAGGGCAAACAGAAGGCTAGAGGGAAAAATATACTCAAAACATCTCACCCTGTACTCTCACGCACAGTTCCTCGCCAGTTTGATTAATCAACTAAGCCCGCTGTAGGAAGATTAAGTCGGTCATTATCCCAGATCCAAATTCCAGGGTGCCCCATCTGGTCTGAGGATCAACGTTAGAAGACGCTTGAGATTACCCGAAGCTCAAGGCCATTATATTCTACTGGTCAGCCTCTTCACAGCCCTCTCTTCTCCAGCTCTTACTTCTGCTTTCTTAGCAAGCCTTAAAGCGTAACTCTCGCCAAGATGCATCCTAGGGTCTTTTTTGTGAACGTACTTGAGTCAAACTTTAGTTTAAAAGCATATTTAGGACACTTTTTGCCGCTTTTAAGATTGACCGTATTCTTGTTTTTGGGTCAAATGGCCTTTTGAATGGGAGAGCTAGGGGCACTTTTATGCTAGCCTCAAAATATCTATTTTTAACCACTAAGAAGACTCGACACAACATGAGACTTTGCTCCAAGTATCTCCAGGAGCTCTACACATTAACTCAGCACTGAGAACATTGTTTGTGGACCCAGAGTTTACTAAAAAGAAAGGTTTTAACAACTCACCGTAGCTCTCGTTTCCGGTCGCCGCCGTCTCGGCAGTCAGAACGAGTCGATATCAAAACAAGTAGCAACAGATTTAGTATATCCCTCGTGCTCCGGTGGAGTTAATGTGTAGAGCTCCTGGATATATGTATATAGATGGAGATATATGAATGTACACGTTCCACCAAAACAAGTTCCTTCCCGAGGCTATTTTGCAGCGGCGCTGTGGGGAGCTTAGCACCGCCCATGGCGATTGTGATTGGTTTAAAGAAATGCCAGTAAACCAGAGCATTGTTCTCCCATCCCGGAATGCTGCGTGGACTCGCCAGACCCTCCTCCACAGCGCTGTGGAGGAGGGTCTGGCGATGTGAGACTACTATGGGTCTCTTTTCTATTGGTTGGATTTAAAACTATGTTTTCTAAATGATGATTTCTTTTTTTGTTCAATCACATCCATGAATTCTATCAAACTGTAAGTAAAATAATTTTTTGGGGCTTGAGATGAAGATATATTGCAATGCTGCACAGTCCAAAAGAGATAATGTGCTGGAAAGTAGGGTTGGGCAATATATCAATATTATATCGATATCGTGATATGAGACGAGACAAGATATCGTCTTGGATATCGTAAAATCGTAATATATTAAGTGTTGTGTTTTCCTGGTTTTGAAGGCTGCATTAGAGTAAAGTGATGTAGTTTTCTGAGCTTAGGAGACTGTTCTAGCTGTTCTATCATTTGCCTTTACACACTTTGTCATTAAAAAAAAAAATCGACATTTCTGATGATTATTTATCAAAATAATATTATATAAATAATATTTTGTTAAAGCACCAATTGTCAATACCGTCGCAATAATCGACATCAAGGTATTTAGTCAAGAATATCATGATATTTGATTTTCTCCATATCGCCCAGCCCTACTGGAAAGTAAGCTTTAAAAACTTGAAAGCTGAGATCAACAACTGCAGCCAAACACATACAATTTGGGCAATTTTATGGATCCAGTCAAGTCGGTCTGGATTAGAGCTCGATTTAATATCGGACTTGTAAATGTCTTCATTTAGCAGTTCAGCGACAGGATATACAGTTTAGTGCTCCTTCAAGCAGAAAAAAAAAAAATTCAGCTTCAAATATCACCACCACCCTGATCTGGATAATTCAGGTTTTAAGGGTGATGATGGACTCTCTATTTCAGTCTTATTTGTGACCTTTTTCTATTGTACTTGAGGAGATGTGAGACATTTAAATGGCATCCTGCCATCGCAGATGCTCGATATGGACAAACTTTTTATTCATAATTACAGTTATCCTCTGGAAACTCATCAAAATTAAACCCGTGTGAGCCCAAGATCGCTGCTCAAATATCACGATATGGCAGCAATTCTGAAAAAGCACTTTTGAGAAAACACCATCTTTTATAAAAAAATATAGTGGCTTACTGGCTGGAAGTGAAAAAATTACCCTGAAAGAATACAATTAGGCTTCGGTTCAATGCTCCATGCAGTTTCATGGGGAGAAATAAATAGCAATAAATATAACTGTCAAGGCTAAAGACAGTGACTTACTGCATATTGTCTTTTTAATTCTTTTTACCCATTTTATTTCAACTTTAGCATTTTTAATCGAATCTCAACCTTGTATTTCTACATTTTTGCTTTGTGTGTACATTAGTATATTTCTACTATTCTACTGCAGGTAAATCACAGTTTATTACTGCTTGGAGTCTTATACCTTTCGGATGTGATCGCCTTGTATTCACCAAAGTAACTGCTGAGATCTATAGGAACATTGCAACATCGCTAAAATAAAGTCAGATGGGGCAACAAACACGAGCAGTCGGACAATCAAAAAGACTGTAAACAAACATGTTAGTCGGTAGAGCTGCACGATGTGAGGAAAACCTCTAATTAAGATTATTTTGTCTGATATTGCGATTGCGATATGATTCACGATATTGGAGGGACTGATCATTTTTGTATCATTATTCTCATTGAAAATTATTAACATTGAAAGAAATTGAAATGATTATAGTGTGATTTTTGTCTGTAGGATACGATCTGTAGGCCGGGACGTCTCTGCAGCACCACAATACTTTCTTTTAGAACGGTTTGACACATATTTTGCCTTTAAACAAATATTGCACTCCCCCCTGCAATTTGGATATTGCACTAGTCCATACTGCAATTTCGATACAATTGCGATTAATTGTGCAGCCCCATTAGTCGGGCTAACTACTTTATTTGGAGGTAACAGAGAGTGAGTGTACCCGAAATGTTCACCATAATCCCTCATTGTACAGCAGAAATGTACTACAGTATGTAATTTAGGTCAAAGCTGAACCTAGGACCGGGCGATACGGAGAAAATCAAATATCACGATATTTTTGACCAAATACCTCGATATCGATACCGCAACAATATTGTAGTGTTGACTATTGGTGCTTTCACACAATGACATTTTTGATAAATAATCATCATCAGCAATGTGGATATAATGACTAAGTGGGAACATAGAACATCTAGAACAGTCTGGTAAGTTTAAAACCAGGAAAAGACACTTATGTCATATCATGTTATTACGATATCCAAAATCTAAGACGATATCTAGTCTCATATCACGATATCGATATATTGCCCAGCTCTAGCTGAACCACAAAGTCAGTCTGTAAACTGTGATGGATATTGAAATTGTCAGTTTGCGTGATACATCATGTACTACCAGTTGCCTTTGTTTTCTCATGCAAATACAGGTGTTGTTTAAAACCTGTCCTGACCTGCATGGTGACTGACTGCTGAAGTCCTTTTTAGCATTCTCACTGTGTTCCCAAATCTTACCAATAAACTTGGTTAGTGCAACGTAGTTATTACAGCTGGAAACGATGGCCAAAACTACAACAATAAAACCCTGCTTCTATGAAAATGTAATTTCCCTTTAGCTTGTAAGTCACCTGTAAAATGCTTTGAACTGCACTAACTGGACTATTGATAGTGAACTGTCGACGGCCACAATGGTTGTGCATTTTTGAACAACTACTAGGCCTAACAGGCTTGCGGTCTCTTCCGTCTTTTCACCAAATGCCAACAACCCAGTGATCATCTGGCAAACAGACCACACTCCTGCCCTTTCTCCACTCAGCTGCCTATTAAAAAAGGAACACATGTGGTAGAGTGTCTTGTTTCAGGGAAAGTGAAAACACCCCCCCGCTGAGGTACGCAGTCAAGCGGAGGAATCGGGCATGTTGGGACTCGGAGTGTCTTTCCTCTTTCCTTTGTATCGCATTCCCTTACTCCAAATCGCCACATGGGGTAGGGCTAAGTGACTTAACCGCTCCCTACGATCACCAGGCAGGGCCCCCTTCCCTTGACACCCACTCAGGAAAATCAATCAGTATTCAGGTCATGCCACAGAGACGCCCCCCCTTAACACGTGACCTCCGACCCCAGCAGGGTCCTTCTCAGAGAGCGTGACAGGGATTTGTCTGCGCTGCTGCCAGTGTCTGCTCCATGTCCGACACTAACAAAGTCCTCGTGTTGCGGAGGAGGGGAGGGCGCGACCTGACCCCGTCCACCTTCACCACAATAAATCCCGCTGAGGAGTTCAAGGTGGCCTGACCTGCATCCGACCCCGTCTCTGGAATCACAGCTACAAGCGCCAGCTGAGCCTTTCCCCCCCCCCTCAATGCCCCAGAGCGGAGGGGAGAAAACAGACGATGCACTCGAGTTCCGTGGGTGCCGCCAGTGTGCAAACACATTTATTTATACATTTATTCACCCATATTTCACTTCACCCAACTCTCCCGACATCCGAACAGTTGGGAAGCCTTGTTTCTGTCATGGGAAGCGTATAAGGGGGCAGAATTAGCATAGCGTAATTACTCAGGGGAAAGATCCAGACTCCAAGGAGCAAGACATAACCCATAATTTGCCATTGTGCTCCCTATGCAATTGACAGTCGGTCTATGATATTGGAGATAAAAGTCGGAATTCAGGCTGTTAGTTTAACTGATGGTGCATTCAGTATGATAATAACCACGGCCTTGCACACAGTGAATCTGATGAGCAGTCTCGCAATAGCTTTTCACCACTTTCCCTCCCCTCCATGGGGTATTATAATGCTAATCTAAAAGGGGAGAAGAAAAAATACATTTCGGTGAATAAGGAAACATAATAGGAAGCAGGGACCTCTGGAACCGCGAGGAGACAAAAGAGGGTATATTCACCGAGCTCTGCCGGGGTGACAAATGGACACAGACATTATGCTGGTTGGTTAATTAAAAGAACATAGCGTAATTAAAAATATCTTCCTGGTGAATGGGCCGCCTCGTCGCAGTAACTGACCTGTGCTTCCCCGCACATGTTGGGCACAGAGCAGTTAGTCTCTCTCGTTTTTACGCATTTAATTTTCACATCAGAGGGGCTTTGACTGACGAGGGGCAAAGACCGGAGTGGAGCGCGCTGCAGGAAGCGCGCCAGATCCTGGTGGGGGTGCTGGTGCTTGTTAAATGACTGATGATTTCCATTAGACAGTCAATAAGACTTGCACAAGAGATTTGATTAGATGTAATTCTGCATCCCTTGCGTCCAACTATTCTGCTTTGGAAATTGTTCAAGGATGATCAGGACTTCGTAACGTAAACTTAAGAATACACAGACTTTATGGTGATGGCTGCCAGAGACAGTGAGCGAAAGTCTACTTATCTAGGGTGCTATTAACTTAGTGACCATAACTGTTTGTTACCCTATATTTGACCTCTTTCTGAAATGCCAGTAATGCAGATATTTGAATTTAATGAGTAACTGAGTGAAAGCTTGACTTGGAACTAGGGCTGGGCGATATGGAGAAAATCAGATATCACGATATTCTTTAACCAAATATCTCGATAATCGATATTGCCGCGATATTCTAGGGTTGACAACTGGTGCTTTAACAAAATATCTTCACATGAGATTTTAGATAAATAATCATCAGTAATGTGGATATAATGTCTAAGTGGGGAAAAGGCAAATAATAGAACAGCTAGAACAGTCTGGTAAGTTCAGAAAGTACATCACTTTACTGTAATACAGCCTTTAAAACCAGAAAAATACACTTATGTCATATCACGATATTACAATATCCAAAATCTAAGACGATATCTAGTCTCATATCACGATATCGATTTAATATTGATGGATGATACAACGAATTTAGTGTTTATGACATTAGGAGTCACCATATGACTTTGTTTGCGTGTGTGGCGGGTAAAGACTTTAACAACTTTTAAGAACATAAAGCGTGATGTGTTCTAAGGCTTTTTATGATGTTTTACATGCATAGGTATATTATTGACAATATTACAGTAAGCCATGATCAAATGTATATTTATCATTTTGTCAGTCCGTAAATTTGCAAAAGTATTGTGATTATTTTTGCAGTGAAGTCACAATATCCACTGCCTCAAACCTTATAAGGAGTATAAACAGCTGTGCAGTGCCTTCGTGCACGATAGCCTGCAAACTGGGCTTCCTGGCACTTCATCCTCTTGTCACCTGTAGCAACAGGCCCACTCCAATGCAGACTTGTGTTTTGCTGGAGGGCTACGGTCTGCTTCAGACACGGCCTAAGAGTGAAAATGGGAGTGCGTTGCCCCCCTCATTCTTTCACCTAGCTACCTGTCAATGACAGTTGTGACATTAAAGTAATAGCGTGGTTTGGCGGTGGGCACTTTGTTTACCCTGAGTTGGTTTTCACGCCGCCAGTCACCAGAAACTGCCCCTCAGGGAGAGATAGCGGAGGCAGGGAGGAAAGCAAAGACGAGAGATCAAACCGCTGCTGAGGATCCATTCGCTGGACCAGGGAAGTGGCTCGTGTGACTGAGTGGGAGGCGTTCAGTTGTGTTTGTGTCTCTTTCTTGGTGGAAATAAAGTAACAGCCTCGGAGTAAATTAATGAACATGTTTTCCAGCCCCGAGCAGTCATCCACGTCACTGCAGGCACACACACACACACACACACACACACACGGCTGCACAATTACAGATAAAATTACCATCAGCGATTACTTGTGAGATTGTGCTCACGTTGGAGGATCACGGTTTGACTCTGATCTTCAGACAAACCGCTTGAAACCCTTTCATCTGCAGTAGATGTTTGAATTACGCTAACATGCTTCAACACTGCCAATGATCAGATGCGGAAACTAATCAGTCCCTCCAGAAAAACGCAGAGTTTTTTTTGTGATTGTTGCAGGCAAAAATCCTTGATTATGCGGCATGTTTTCTTAAAAAATGCGATGGAATATGCGGGATATTTATGCAATTTTATGCGATGAAATTGCGGGAACTTGCAAAAATTGCGGTTTGATGAAAAAGCCCAACACCGTGTTCTCACTAGGCGAAATTATTATGTTTTGTCTTAAATCCACCAGCCTTTTTCATATTATACCAACATCTGCAGCATCCTGAGCCTTTATGGTTACTAGGAAAACTCAGCCCAGAGTATTTATTCTCCCCAAAACAAGTTTCCTTTGATTTTGAAAAAATGTGCAATTTTTTACCGTCTCTTGCGACTCGGTCTAGGGTTCAGGTCCGACCTGTGACGGTTTTCCTGCATGACCCCCCCCCCCCCCCCTTTCATATCTCTGCTTTCCTATCCAATAAAAAGGCAAAAAAATAATAATAAATAATTGCTCACACACTGTTTAATCAAAAATATAATCGTTTAATCGTCTTTTTTTAATTATTATTTATGAACCAAAAAAATTCTTTGCATACATTTTGGTCATGATGCACCTATAAAGAATCAATGTTTTCCTGACCACAAGCATGCACCCTCTCTCTCTCCCTCCCTCCCTCCCACTCTCTCTCCCTCCCTCCCCCTCCCTCCTTCTCCCACTCTCCCTCCCTCCCTCCCTCCCTCCCACTCTCACACAGACAGACACAGCTGCAGGGGTGAGTCAACACACAGTTAATAAACTGACACACACTCTCTCTCTCTCCCTCTCTAGTTCAGGGCACTGTAGGGGAGGTGTGTTTTACTCCCCCTGGAACGCTGCCCAGTTTGGATTCATATGACACTAACTGAAACCCCCCCGATAAACCCCTGCACTCTCCCCCCAAAGAGCGGTTTAAAAATAGCCTTGATTCGATGGAAACAAGCCCGGAGTTCTGAGAAATGGAGGAAAATGACCAAGCCAAGTGTAGGCGAGCACACTTATCTTACACCGTGTCCAAGCCAAATATTCACTGCACATATGGTGACCACTAAAATATACACAAATAATAGCGTGAGACTAAAAGTATAGATTATAAACAGCCAAAATCCACTCCTGAATGCTCGCACATAGGTAAAACACTTCATGCACGCACAGGGAGTCAGAGTTAAACCTTAAAAGAAAAAGCACGGCATATTCTAGGCTAAATTTAACACATTACAGATTTGAGCACGGGGGTATGCAGTGTTGTTTGCGGAAAATCAGCCACAATTCCTATCGGCAGAGCACAGGGTGCATGCATAAGAAATCGGATAAAGAGCCTGAGGGAGAAGGAGAGTTGGGAATCCAAATCGGAGTTTAATAAACCATCAATGACCCTTTCACCTAAAACGAGAGCTCGCAGGATTCAACTTCACGCGGTCCATTCAAAGCGTGTGCAGGGCAGAAGTTGCGACGGGACTTGGTCAACTTTTCAAGCAACAAGGTCAAACGGCTCTGCTATTTTTGGAAAGTTTGGAAATTAGATGCAGTTAGGGCCCTCGCTGAAAGTACGCACGTCACATTCCACTGCTGAGAGGAGAGCCCATTTCGTTTTTCAAAAGACGTGCGATAACTCTCTGGGAAATAAAATAGCATATTTTCTCTGAACACTTAAATAAAGTGAACGTGTGAATAGCTGTCACCTTGTGAGCATGTGCGGAGCAGGAGTGGGATGTGATGGGGCATTACTGTGGGAAGACGGCAGCTTTGGATGAAGAGGACAGAAAAAAAAATGGCTTATCTTAGGTTTTTAATTTCCTGCCTCATTTCACGTTTCAGGACCATAAAAATTCTCATTTTGAAAAACTCCAATAAGCAACAATAAGACATGATCATAACTCAGAATTACTTCTATTGTAGGCTAACTAAGCAGCAGCAGCACCCCCCCCCCCCCTCCCCAATGCAGTCAGCCTAATTGCTTTAGGCAAGATGTGACAAGCCAGACAATTGCTTGTGCAACGATTATCAAAAGAAAAAAACTGGAGCCCGACCGATAAAGGATTTTTAAGGCCGACATCAATACAAATACTTACTGATTTTTTTACCAGGTTTTTATGATCTTAACTGTAGCACTTTGAGATTTGCTCCAAATATGAAGTGCATAATAAAATATATTATTATTATTATTATTATTTAAAAATCCGATTTTCCAATATATCGGCCGATATATATTAAAATAAATTATCCAGAAATGCGTAACAAAACATAAACAGAGTTCCCTAACATTAGTTATTTGTAGTTATTTATGAGGCCTCACTAAAATAATATGATAATGCAGTTTAAAAATAAACTTTTTATTGTCACAACATCAAAATATATTAAAGTGTTGCCAACAGGGACGTTGTAGAGCGCCCTCTAGTGGACAGACTACGCAACGCCAACACTCACAACATGGTTGAAGGGGGTTTCATCCGGTTTTATTTTATGTTTTTAAATAATAATTTATCGGTCATTATAAATGCCGATACCAATAGTTTGGAAAATGCCTAATATCGGCCGACAATATCGGCCGGCCGATATATCGGCAGGGCTCTAAGAGAAACCTAAAAAGATAAAATCTGATATTCCATCAGTCTCACTACGCAAACATCTCTTAACCCACATTGCTTTGCATCATCCTCTGTTCTGTAGATCTGACCTGCAGCCTCAGGAATGGGGACTACTTCTCCAACAACACCTTACACACAGTGTGAGTGTGTGTGTGTGTTTCTGCTGGATTTCACTCTCTCTCTCTCACACACACACACACACACACACACACACACACACAATCTTAAACATCTAGCCTGATATATATTGTACTGTAATCTGTGTACAGTACAGGTAATGCTGTAACCAAGGATTCCTTTCATAAATTACTGATTAATCGACTAAGCGCGCTTAATCTGTTGGTCTAAATAAAAAATAATGTAAAATGCCAATGACTATTTCCTGAAGCCCAAGACTAGGTACTTTTTTGCACCCGTGTATAAAAAAAAAGGATTGATGATTGATTGACAATAAAAGAGTTCCAGATGAATTAGCTATCAGGTCAATCAAAATCAGAAATATTAGACAGCGCTTTAGACTGTAGAAACTTGTGATAGACATGTTTGACATTTCATGAACAATGAATCAAAAAGTAACAGACATCCATTTATACTGAAAATAATCATTACGTGCGGCTCTAATTCTGGTCTACACGTGAGCAGATCGTTTAGTGTCAATTCCCACTCAACTCTCAAGCTTTCTACAGGCAGCCTTCACCAGATTACCTGTATTAAAACTACATCAACAAAGTTTTCTTATCTTAAAATTGCACAAAGCAGGGGCTTAGGCGTGCAGCTGACTCCTTAATCAACCCTAAATTAAAAGTCTGGCAGAGAAGTTTGTCCAACTCGTTCTCTGTTTAAACAACAGACTAACGAACAGTCTAAAAACAGAAATGTGCCAAAATAGACGTGGCTGACGGCAGATTCTCAGGAACCACCCGCCAATATAAATGAAGCCAACCTGTTTTTCTATCATGTCTGGATCAACCTCGTTTTCTCTCAATTTCATCATATCCATCAGTTGTGAGATTTCAATCTGTGTCACCAAAGGCAGGATGTGTTGTTTTACTCATACGCAGCCAATTAAAACAAAAATATACATATTTTCTCAACAGACCTGTGTTTCTTTCGGGATGAGATATGCTCCGATTTGAGGCGACACGCGTCAGTTCTAACGTCTTGAGCTGAAAACAAGACAAATGTCAGCTGTGCCAAACGTTCTTTTTTAAAGTGTACACCAAATCAGACCGCGGCGGTGAGAGGCCCTGGGTGTCTGGTAGGTCTTTCCAGGGAAATAACCTCTGGCACAAAGATGGATGGTTACATTTCCTGCAGCAACAACAGCCGTTTGTTTGGAGGAAATAGGAGTGTAACTGGGCTGTTAGTACAAGCTGTGATAGCCCCTGTGGCTGAGCAGGCACAGAACATAACTCCACTAACAGAAACCAAAAACTTCACAAATTGAAAAACCAAGGAAGAGGACGTTATGGTGCCACCCACACGGCCTGATTGAGAGCCAATCTCTGAGAAACGAGGCACAGATACCTCACAGCAACAACTCAGCAATGAAGATGAGGAGAAAAAACCAATATATTGAGATATAGTACTTATACGTATATTTATGATAATAAAATTAACAAAATGTAGATTAAAAAGAGCCAGAGATGGATGTAAAATACTAACAAAAAAAAGCCAAGGTACGTAAACATACTGATGCCAAAGTCCTGTAAAGATTTGAGCAATAAATTTCCAAATTACGACTCCCATTACGCACATGTTGGCTGGGTGAAATTGATTTAAAATGACTTAAATTAGCTTGGTGACTAGATTTATACCATCAGTTTCAGTACATTTTACTTTCATTGCTGTTAAGGGCACAAGCTATATGGCAACATCTATGCCAATTCACTAATTTATTGTGGCGTATACTGTATGACTCTGCTTATATACTCCACAATAAAGGTTTCCTTTAAAAAAAAAAAAAAAAAAACGTTCCCAGTAGCGTCTAATTCTCCTCCACCAGCAAGAAAGAAGGGGAGATCGGGAAGTCAAGGGGGTGATTTGCATCCACTTTCAGCCCGGCTGGCTAATCAATGATGCGGGAGGTCTGCACTCATTATGAAGTGATTAAGACATCATTTGGAGCAACTACCCAATGCACTTTTGCTCCCCCCTCCCCCAGCCTACCCAACTTAGTCAACAATCAATACCTGGTATGTATGGCCAGAGGCTATTTACAGGGACACTTGTTTCCTTATTTCAGTCACTTAAACACGAGAGCGAGGAGAATCAAAGTGGGTTTAGGGGGGGGAAGTGATGTTCCTGTACTCTCCATGGTGGCGACAGGGAGTGTGTCGTGATGTCTGTTTTATCTTAATCTTTTGGGAGTTAATATTATCCCACTGAACGTTAAGGTTTTTTTTTTTTTTAAATAAACAGGATTCTGGGGGATTGTGGGTAGCGTGCGGCTGAATGGGAGTTTTGGAAGATCGTTGCGCTTAGTCATCAGCTAATAATCCTTTAAAACGATGAAAATCCATGCACATATGAAGCCGCATTAGTTACTTCTTCACATAAAATATGCATGAAAAATGACAAGGATTTCTTTTTGGATGAGTCATTCCTTTTCCTTTCAAGAGAGATTCTCTTTGTTGTGCATGCTCCTTCCAAGCTGCCCTGTGGGCAGCACACACAGCCCCCTTGCTATATAAATCAGAGTGTGTGTGTGTGTGTGTGTGTGTCTATGATACTATATTGTGAATACTCTCCGATCATCTAAAAAGGGCAACTGATGCAGGAGGGAGGGAGACAAAAAACTGAATCTACAAGTATTATCAGTCCCTCCAGAAAAAATGCTTTTTTTTGTTATGTTGGGTTTTTTGTTTGTTTTTTGTGATCGTTGCGGGCAAAAATCCTTGATTATGCGTCACGTTTTCTTAAAAAACGCGATGGAATATGCGGGATATTTATGCAATTTCATGCGATGAAATTGCGGGAACTTGCAAAAACTGCAGTTTGATGAAAAAGAGAAAACAAAGTGATTCCCCCCCAACACCGTGTTCTCAGTAGGTGAAATGACGTCACTTCATAACGTTCCCATGGCAACAGGGGAAAATGGCTGCTCTTGTGTGAAGTAAACGCAACATTTTTCAACTTCCTGCTGAGATATATGTGACTTTTTAGCAACGAAAATGCGGGGATTATGAAATCATGCAAGCCCCGCATATTTTGCGCGGAAATCTGCAATTTATGCGGCGAAAGTGCGGCGTAGCCTATAAATATGTGGACTTTGGCTGATCATGCATTGAATTATCGCATAATCACGTTTTTCTGGAGGGACTGTATTATGACTGACTGCAGAATTCAGATGTTTTTTTGTTAAACAACACACAGAAACCTAAGTGCATGACTTTACAAAGAAATAAAGAGTCTTGAAAACATGCAGCAACTGAGGTTTTAATTTGTAGGCTAACAAAGATTCTTTCATGAGACAAAAGACCCTCTCTGGGCTAAAAGTATAAATCTGGGGTCATTTGCTGACACTGCAAGTTACAGGTTATATTTTCCTCTGTAATTGCTGGACTCCATCCACTGTGCTTCATGAAGCATAACCAGACAGTCATCCACTTTTCCTGCTGCGCTGCTTGTGGCCGTGGCGGGTTGGCAAGTGGAGCCCAAGTCCATGTTCGACAAGGGGTTAACGTTTCTGAAAAACATCTCGACAAAACCACAGGAAGACAGCAAGTCTGGATGGACGGACCGAAGCCTGCCACTCGTCCAGTTTGTGGTCCGCCGCCTCCCGCCATCTTTTTCTTCTCCTCCCTCTCCTTTCCTCTAGCCTTTTACTGAACTCAAAGCTTTTCCTCCCAAAATTTACACACTCATCAGCTTGGCTATTATTTCCAGTCCTGCACTAACCACACCACGACCACAGGAGGTAAGCCACTGCACGCCTGTTTTTGGAATCAAAAATAATTACAAGCCTGCCAAGGGTTTAAATCCAATAGCTAATGATTGGACTATAGTGGGAGAAAAGATGGTCAGTGCTGAAAACATCCACTGTATTCACCTTTACTTCCAGAACGGTGCAACAATAATACAGAAACACATGTAACTAAATTGGCAGTATAAATTATGAACTCTAAAAACCACGCAGGCCAATATATCTGGGAGGAACCGTGCACTGTATCAGCAAAAATATGAGGGGAAACTTTTCCTCAAAGCACAGAAAAGAAGTTGTTTCTACCCGGTTGGAAGAGTGGCTGAAAATTACTGGGAAAAAACGCCCCATCTAGTCGGGACAGTGATTGAGGACCCACTTCAGCCCCGCTGCAGAAGGCACGAGGCAGGTCTGCCTGCTATCCTTAACCTGCGCATTTGTAACGCTCGATGCAACATGTTAATGTGATTTCTTACCAGCTGTGGCCAAACCGGGGCCAGACCTGAAGGCCAAGGCCCGATGGTCTCAGCAGATAGCCTGGACCAGCCTGTGCTGTGTCAGCCCTGGAATATGGATGATGGTAGCCTGTGGGGCTGACAGGTAATAATTCACTCCCCAGGGGTCCCACACCCTTCACTGGACACAAGCAGCCGGGAAAGGTTAGGAGAGGGTGGAGGGACATATAGCCTCATAATCCACCCTCTTCTCCTTTTTTCCACTATGTACTTCAAGAAACTGGCTTCTCATTGGCTGCCCAGTTGCCAAGGGTAACCAGCCATTATCAAAATGAAATATGAGGTGCCACAGACCGGTGCCTCTATCAGGTGCAGGGCCAAACAAAGTCCCATATGTTGCGGATGAGGAGCTGAGATTAACTGTTGCTTCCTGAAGCGCGGCACTGCACCGGCCCGTTCCTCAGACATCGCCAGTTGCACAATGCCGCCATGTGCTTGAGTTTTGAGACAC
Organism: Gymnocephalus cernua; assembly: GCA_023631565.1. Classification (NCBI taxonomy): domain Eukaryota; kingdom Metazoa; phylum Chordata; class Actinopteri; order Perciformes; family Percidae; genus Gymnocephalus; species Gymnocephalus cernua. The sequence continues at coordinate 39,752,024 of CM042429.1, forward strand.
TTCAGACAAATCACTATTGTCCAAGTGCAACAACAATGGCACAAAAATATCATCCAATGCTCTCAAGTTCCACTGAGCTTGAAATGAGGGGGGGATGAGTCATTCAGCGACTTCAAGCTCGCCTGTGGATTTAATGTAACGTGTCTTTGTGTATCCCACTGAAATGCAGTCGTTTTACTCTGACCAATCCAAACTGCAGACTAACTGTGCGTGCATGAGTGTTATATGTTGCTATGTTCAGATATTGAGCACAGTATCTTGATGATGAAAATGGAAATAGGCCTGCTGAACGTTCCCCAAGGGCCACAGTCGCTGGTTAGGAGCCTATTTCAACCACCATTACCCTGAGGACCATTAGGACGACGCCATCTGCACACGCAGGGCCCCTCCATCGGGGCCTCTCGTCATTTCAAACTAAAAGCAAGTGCCGAAATGGAAATCGGAAATAAAATTACACACTGGGCTAAATGCACCATTAACCATGCTAACTGAGCGACGGACCTATCAGGGCCTGGAAATGAGAGCTGGACGAAGAGCGAGCAATTTTCAGAGGTGACGAGGAAATAAATGCACGCTGGTACTTTGTTCTCTCTCACACATTTACGACTAAATCACCCGTCAGCAGAATGTGACTTTCCTAATGGTGTTGAGTTAAAAGAGAAGAGAAAAACAGAGAGGATTTGATCATTTGTGAGCGTGGGAGACCGCAACAAAGGAGGGTCGAATATAGATTTGTATGCAATATATATAGTATAAGTAGGAGAGCAGACAGCCATGCTGGTATCAGACCCAATCTCACGCTACACGGGAGCATCTCACTTCTCCTACAGGGAAGCAGCACCTCTCCTCGTCAGCAGACCAGTAACATGTCAAATAAAATAACCCGAAACCACACTGCAATGTCCTCCGAGCAGCACACAGTGCTAAGTCACAGCACCACTGTACAACTGCGGTGGGAAACCGCAAGCCATCAGCGGCCTCCCTGTCCTATGATATCACTGCAGCAGCTGAGATGAGCAGGGACAAGGCAAAACCAAAGAAAATCACAAGATCCAACCAGACGGTTACCACTTAGACATCTGACTGGGTTGGAACAGGAAGTGCCTGATGTTTACCCTCCCAACAGTGAAAACAAGAGGCACATTCTGAATGAGCAAAAAAAAGTTGTTTTTACTGTTCAATCAAGGCAATGTACCCAGTGATGTAGTCTAATGTATTGTAGTGGGTATACTGTACTGTATATGTAAGGGCCTATACTGTATATATGGGCCAGAATGGGCCTTTTTTGGGGGGGGGGGGGGGGGGGGCATATCATAGTGGGGGGGTCTGGGTGTCCTCCCCCAGGGAAGTGTGGAGCATCAACGACTTCATTTCCTGCATTCTTACACATTTTTATGCACCAATTTGCAGTGAAAATCCCTTTATTTAGCCTATGGGAAGAAGAAAAACACAGATGACAACTGAAAATATATCGAAATGACAATGCAAAGTATGTTGTTGCGTGTCATTGGGCATTTTTAAGTGGGACTATGGAAATCCCGGAGCTTTCTTAGTGGGTATACTGCGTATACCTGCTTATTACACAGACTACAGCACTGAATGTTCCCCTTAAGCTGAACATACATTTTTAAAATGCCTGCAAAACTTTTGCAAGGCTAGGCATAGATCAGAGAGAAAGAACAGGACCGTGCAGGCTGCCTCTGAGCCAGGCGATGCCTTGCAACAGACCAAGATCGACAAAGTAACGGTGTAGTCTGTCTGTGTTTGTGCATAGGATAGGTGTATTTATTGTTGAAATGTACTTAGCCTCGAGTGAAACGGAACACCCACTGAGGGCAATGGGAGGGCTAATGGACAACAGGCTGAGACAAATCATAGTCCCTTCTTCTGCAGGACGGCTCCAGCTCCGAGCATCTATTTCAACATAAATACACCGCCAGCGGCTCGTGACAGGAATCTCATGAGAGAAAAACAGGTTTCTAATGTCTTTGTGCATCGTAGGCAATACAGGAACCCAATACAGAAAACACAGACTGCTGCTAAAAAACTGTGCGTGCAAAAGCACAAACCTGTTAGAATAATGAGCTCATCGTTTTCCCTCAGACAGAGTTTGGCTTTACGACAAAACTGCAGATGAAGAGAGCTAATCATGATTAGCAAGAAGAAGAAAAAGAAATATCTATGCAAAGTGAGAGGGAGCCTTCAATATAGTCCAACAGTGCCCTCTTTTCTAGACCCTCCCGATATCAAATTGATTTTGGTAACGTTATCCGTTAGTACAAAAAAATAAAATGGGACACATTCCATTTTGCTTTGCTTTGCACAAACAAGTCTGAGTAAACAAATTTGGAAAATCAACCAGGATGTCTTTAATGAAATGAAATGAGTGTCCTCGGAAAGACGCCACTCAGAGACACGTTACCAGTTGCTAGTTGGTGGTTGAGTTACTGAAGACTCAGTCAACAGAGAGCGAAAACATGATTTTTGTTGAGTGTTGCAGCTTTGGTACATTGAGGCATTTGCACAAAGCATAAGTAGATCTGCGAATATGTGCAGTGTGTGTGTGTCAGAGCCCCATAATGCGGACGGAGGACAATAAACTGTCAAATAGCTTGCAAAAAAAACCCCAAAAAAACAGTAACGTAAGCTCGTAACTGTCTGCTGTCAGCCTCGGTGTGACCAATGTGAAAAGACCAAAATACACAGGCGAGGAAACGGGGAAACGAGCAGTTTCTCCGGACCCTAAATTCAACTTGGGGAAGAGTTTAGGCTCATAAAACGTGTCAGAAATGTTGCGTTTACGTGATTAAAATTAATGCAGAGTTTTGAACGCTCTGTGCATAGTTACATTATTAACAAAATACCTCTGCTGTTGCAAACTTGGGAGCATGAGACTCCTAATGAGCAAAGTAAACGCAGCTGCTGCCGCAGCATCGCTGAAGTCCTCCACCAGCAGCCACTTCTTACCTTTGCTTCCTCCGTACGTCCAGTGTGGAAAACAAATAGCCGTCGTTGTCTCTCAGAGAAGATACTGAAGAGGTAACGTCGCGGTGAAGAAGGCAGAGTTGTTAGTTAGTCGGTTAGTAATCCCTGAGCGCCAGAGAGAAAGAGAGAGAAGGCGCCCTCCCTCACTACTGTGACAAGACTGGAGCCAGACTGAAATCACAACACTTCAGGAGCCGCTCAGGCCCCGCCCCCCTGCGCTGTAGTTTGACAGGCGTTCCATCCAATCACAAGGCGACATTAGTATCGTGTCGTCTCCGATTGGTTAATCGTTCGAGTTTTTGTGCTGCGCCCCGCCCAGCTCGGCTCACTTTTCTCCCAGATGTTAAATGCCTGAACATCAGGGCCCCTGTTACCCCAGCCAGCCAATCAGAGCGCAGGACAGGGGATTTAAACACACACACGCAAAGTTTGGGAGGAGCAGTTTAAAAAAAAAAAGTATGTGAAGCTACATTAGCCACATTATTCTCTTTTACGTGATTTTGTATTTGCATCATAATTGTAAATGTGTCGTTTTTTTAATCTTCTTTTGGCACTTTTCAGTTCAGTACGTCAGAATTAAAAATAGCAAAAACCTGAATCAGCATCATGCTTTAATGGACATACAGGGAATTTGACTCACACATACACATATGGCTAACAACAAGAACAGCAAAGCTGAACAAGGTAAACATAAACAAGGGACTACTGTGTACATATATATGTTTGTATATAAAAATGTATATACATAACCATAAATGCATATGCATTCACATACACAAAACATCAACAACAATATAGTTTTTTGTAAATGTGGCCATTGATGTTCTTTATTAATATGTTGTAGAGTCTGCACTGTGGTGTGAGGTCTGAATATTATTACTTTAGGACTGCAACTAACAGTCATTATTATTTGATTAGTAAAATTTACATTTTTTTTTTTGGTCAACTGTTAATAAAATGTCAGAAAAGAGTGAAAAATACCCATCACAAGATCCGAGGGCCCGACGTGCAAGATGACTCTTCAGACAGCTTGTTTTGTCTGACCAACAGTCCAAAACCCAAATATATTACATTTTCAATGGCATTAAACAGAGAAAAGCATTGCTTGGCATTTTTGCTTAATAAATTACTTCAACCAATAATTAACAATTTGTTAGAGATGCATTTTCTGGTGATCAACTAATTGATTAATTGACTAATCGTGAGTTCCCTGAGCAGCTCGTTCAGCAGCAGACTGCTGCAGCCTCAGTGCTACGGCAGCTCCTTCCTTCCAGCAGCAGTCGGACTCTTTAATGCAACATCATAATGTAGCACTGCTCGCTGTTTCTGCAATATGAGCCATCGCTGCACTATGCATATTTATCTATGTATTACTCTGTGTCACCTCCAACTGTGCAATATGTCATCTCTATTCATCTGTGTATCTGTTGATATACTGTCTGTTTACATAAGGGTGTTTATTGTGTAAATATGTTTGTTTTATTACTATTATTATTATTATAACTAATTCTATTTTTCCGTTTATTATACCTTATGTATATTTTTTCTCCTATGTCTACTTAATGTGTATTTGTGTTATTCTGATGTGTGCAAAAAAAATTTTCTTTTGAGTTGCTGTAGCACAGGAATGTCCCCAGTGTGGGATTAATAAATCTTATCTCTTATCTTATCTTTAGCACCGTACAATGTTTAGTCCACCTAACATCTATCATTGTGACACTACCCGCAACAACATACTGTAAAAATATATCCAATGCATGCGCACATCACCCGCGGCGCTACCAATGGGCCCGGGTGGGCCTGGGCCCACCCATTTTAGGTCCAGGCCCGCCCATTTTGACCCAGGCCTATAGTGAGTGATTTTCATTCTAGCAGTTCGAGGAAAGCTTTGAGTGAAAGCTTCTCAGCCAATCAACGGCTTCTACCCCACGTGTGGACTCTTAAGCCCGCCCACATGCTGTATCGTCACCAGCAAGTGATCCAGTGAAATTAATGACGTCGGCGCGCAAGCTTTTCTGTTTTCATTCAGCAAAAAGCGCTCCGAGGAGCAGGAGGAGCAAACTCTGCCATTTTATGTAACGCGGTTACAAGTGACCAGTTACCATCCTGCTCGGCCGGCGGCCGCCCTCTCCCCATCAAGTCCTCCCGTAGCCCCCCCCCTCACACCAGCAAGGCAAGTAGGCTAACGTTACCGTTAGTGTCTGGCTGCATAGGCGCCGATTTATGTTTTCCTCTGTGCGTGCTCACGGGCGCCCGCCCTTTAAAAAAAAAAAGTAGTCAACAAATGTTTGCATTTCAGAACCTTATGAAATGGACAGCGGCCGACACCAACACACACGCCTATTAACTCGATAATAAAGCCGTAAAGTAGCTATCTTTCAACTCAGGACAGCGCCACTCACAGATACAGAGAGGATTGGAGATGAGAAGTTTAACTGACACGTAACCGCGATCAGCTGGGACTGACAGCAACATAACCGATCACACTATGACTTATATTAGCACCAACTGCAATGTTTACTTTTAAATGAATGTGGCCTGCTGGAAGTCTAGTCTAGTGCTAGAGCTCCGAGCGCCCACGGTATCGGCGCCTATGTCTGGCTGTCTGTATGCACATTTTCTGGAGGGAAACATAATATTGGCAGCTGTAGGCAGAGGTAACTTATGATGGCGCATGTGTTAAAGGAGGAGACAGTGTTCAGCAGCCTAGCACAAATGCAGTTTTGGCTTATTTTAACTGGCCCATCCAGTTTTCTGGAGGCCCACCTACAATCAAAATCTTGGCGCCGCTAGTGGCGCACATTAATGGTTTATTTCACTTAAAGCTATAGTGCGTAGTTTCTCTCGCCCCCATGAGGAATTCTAAGTAATGACAACAAAACTGTCGACGTGCCAACGTGATCGCGCACCACCCCCACCCCTCCTCTACCCAGATGCTAGTAGCCAAGGAGGACACGGAGGGTTAAAAAAACATGATGGACTCTTCAGAAGAGCTGAGAGATCCAGAGAGAGTTGTGTGGAGCTGAGAGTCTTAATCAGCTTTGTAGCAACTCATTTGGCAACGGCTTGAATGTAACGGACGTTTATTAATATCAAAACGTTAGTATTGGAGGCATAGAGGTACTCTGAATGGCCTACGAAGAATAACATACAATTTGAAAAGCAGGGACAAAATGTAGCAACGGCAGTTAATCAGCTAACGATGATGATGTTTAGTTCCCAGAAACACTGCGGCTGTGGCTCAGTGGTAGAGCGGTTGCCTGCCTGTCGAAGTGCAAGACACCGAGTTGCCCCCGATGCTGGCCACCGCAGTAAATGTAAATGTGTGTGAATGTTTATCTGATGTGTGAATAGTGAATGTACTATAGTACTATGCTTTGAGTAGTCGTTAAGACTAGAAAAGCGCTATATAAATACATTCCATTTACATAATAAGACATAATAAGAGATGGCGGTGCTCTGACTCTGCATCAGTGTTGATGATGATAATCTGATAGATGGCCACGGACTCTCTGAGTCACTTCTCCCTCACCTTCATTTTACTGCATTTCTCTTTCAGTCATTCTTTCTTGTGATATGGAAAAAAAAGAGTTCAAGTGGCTCCTGCAGCAATTGTCATCACTGGCTATGATACATATACTGTTATGCGCTTTGGTAGTCAGATAAATAAGATGGCCTACTTCAAGTCATGCTTGTTCGTTGCATTCCTCTTTGGCCTCAAGCCGCAGAAAAGCAGTTGTGAGTTTTTGGTTGGCTCTGACTCAACGCTAGTAGATTTACTCGTTTCTTTTGGCAGTGCGATGCTGCCTGTTGTGGTGAGGCTCCTTTAAGGGAAAGGAAAGGACACAACTGGACTCCCTAAATCTTTGGCTACCCTCAGTTCACCACAGTGCTCTGCCAGTAAGAGTTTTGGCAGTAAAGAGGCGGCTTGATATATTGACTAGCTGTTCTTCTTTTAAATTTTTATAATACTCCTCAGAGTAACAGAGAGGTGAAGTGGTTGCATCCTGAAAGCAAACACCTTTAGAGCCTGGAGGTCCGATGCCGATTGTAGGTAGTGCGTAATTTCCACTGGGGACCCACTTAAAAAATCCAGTTGTGTATCTCCCCCCTCCCCCAGACACACACACACTTTCTAACACAATTTCTAAGTCTCGGTGATTTTAAACAATAAAGATAGTAAGACATCTCTTTCTTATACGTAGTTTAGTACTAGTTTTTTTAGAATTTATAATTATGATCAACTTAATTATTTCCTGGATATTGTATCACTACAGTCCCTAAACGTATGTAGAAATGCAGGAAATGGGATTCAAATAGAAAACATTTTGGCGGGGGACCCCTCAGACCCCCTGTTTTGTCTCCCCCAACCCCCCCCCCCCCCCCCACACACACACACACACACACACTTCTCAAACCACATTTACACACTTGCATTACAGACCTCAACATGTGCAGAATACACACAACGCTATTCTGATAATGTGATTTCTGGGTTGGCAGTGATTTGTATTATTAAAGGAATAGTTTAACATTTTGGGAAAGATTTATACTATCATGTCTGTACGTTAGCTTAGCTTACGATAATGATTGGAAATAGGAGGGAGACAGGTAGCCTGGCTCTGTCCAAAGGTGACAAAATCCTCCTACCAACATCTCTAAAGCTCACTTATTGACTTTTTATATCTTGTTAGTTTATTTTGTAGACAACAAAAGTAAAAGAAAAAACAATAAGTTTTGCTCCCAGTTTTTATGTGTCTATTTCCAGACTTTATACTACTAGCTGTCTGCTGGCTGTAGCTTCACATTTACCATACAGATACAGAGAGTGGCATCAATTTTCTCATCTAACTTGGCAAATTAGAATAGACATATTTCACAAAATCAATGAATGAATCGAACTAATTCTTTAGAGTACAGCCTATTCAATATTTATTGAACACTTTTCGTCACTTTCTCTTTCATTCTGTGAAACCAGGAGTTATTTTATGATGGTTTGTAATTTACTCTCTCAACCTGACTCGTCAGAGGGCCGTGAACTCAACTCCTTGCCTCTTGCCGTCTTATCTCACAAAGAAAAGACGTCAAAGATATCTCGTGTCTTATCTCACCTCCAGCTAAATCAAAAGCGGTGTGGCACAATTTGAACACAATAATTGATTAGTCAGGGGCCGCGATGCCATGGGCTGTCATCATCATTCAAACTGCTGCTCACATATTTGCTTATGGAACAAGGAAGTCGCAACAGTAAGCCTGCCCAACTTCTTCCTGCTGCCAAAGCAGATCTACATTTGGATTTAATGTTTTATCTTTAATCTTAACTTACCCCAACAATTTTGAAGTCTATTTTTTGGTTTATATTACACAGGTGCAAATACATAAAGAAACACAGCTAGCTACCACAGTAATATTCCACTTTACGTTACACTGGTAACGTTGTTATTTCCCTGCCACTATATTTTGATATTGATATTGCAAGTTTAAGGAAGCAGTTAGTGTTGCGGTTATTCACCGTAACCCGAGAGTTAGACAAGTCCATACATACCCTTCTCATCTCCGTGCGTGTCGTAACTCTGTCTGACGGCTCCACCGTTAGCTTAGCCTTGCAGCTCTGCTGATCACTCCGCCCAAGTAGCGCTGCTTACCTTTCTGAGAATATAGTTCCAAGTTTATATACAGTTAGAAGATGGCTGTGTCTCATGTGACGTTGTTATTTGTACACGCTGTGATTATACAAATCACAACATGTAAATAGGAACATGTTGCCGTTATTTTGTCGCTTACTCAGAGCAGTAGGCTAGTTGGAGTCGGTTACCTCCAGGATCTGTGCTAAGCTAGGCTAGATGGAGCCGGTTACCTCCAGGATCTGTGCTAAGCTAGGCTAGTTGGAGTCGGTTACCTCCAGGATCTGTGCTAAGCTAGGCTAGATGGAGCCGGTTACCTCCAGGATCTGTGCTAGGCTAAGCTAACGGTGGAGATGAGAAGGGTATGTATCGACTTGTCTAACTCTCGGGGTTACGGTGAATAAGCTAATGTCCCAATAAGTCGGCGTGTTCCTTTAATGTATCGGGGGGGGGGGGGGGGGGGTGATGATTTCGGAAGTGAGCGACAAGGTCAAAGTCAAAGTCACAGTTTCATGCCTTTTCAAGAATTGCTCAAATGTTACTGAGAATGAGGTACACATTTAGTTTAGAATATAAAAAAACACTATCATGTTTCAGCTTTTCAGGAAACCCTCTTAGCACGACGCTCTGTGTTGTTTCAGAATGAACTGTCTATTGTTATAAATGAACATGTAACCCTATGGCTCATTTATGGATTTTTAAATATCTTTTGGACGACAATGGAGCTCTCTGGAACAGAGGCATAAGCTGTCAGGCTCTGACTACAGACAGTACTTTCTATTCTGTTAAATCCATTGTTGGTTTTAGTGTCTTCAAGGAAATAGCTTACGATAATAGAAAATATTGAAATTGTTTCCTTTAAAGGCAGAATGAGTAGGATTCTCCTAAAAAAACGAAGTATAGACTTAAATAATCACTCCCAATCATCACTTATGATCTGAAAGTGTGGCAGTTCTATATCTGCAGACACCACGCCCTCTGTCTGTATTTGCCCTTTTCTTTTCATTTAGCTGTGACTGGGATGTTTGTGGGCGTCTTTTGGGCACTGGGTGTGTAGCCCCAAGTCACAGAGTGCAGGTTCTGAGGGCTGGACTCGAAAAAGGTGGCGATCAGGTGCCAGATCATAAGCACGCATCCAAGAGGAAGCTATGAAAATGGTGGACACAGTGTAGAAATAATGCAAATATGACGAGGCAAAACGCCAAGCGGACAAAGCTGGTTCCAAAATGCTGCCAAATGTGATGCTGCCGGTGGTACACTGGGATGTGTTCTGGTGTTGTTGAGCCGGGAAGGAGGGGCCAACTTTGAATGCTGTTGTTTACAAACCGCAACGGACATATCCTATTCATTGCCTTTGAATATGAAAGCGATCTTTTGTTAACCATTCCCATGCAGTTCTGGTTGAGTAAGCTGAAGCGTACCTCAGGTCAAAAACATCTCGTATGGGTCATTTTGCAATTCGCTGACAATTACCTATTTTGTATCATGTACAGGAATAGGAAAAAACACATTGTAAACTGCAACATATGTGCAGAGATCTCAATAGAGGGGATTAGAATGATTTAGAGAAATGGCACAAACATATTTTATGTGCTTTTGTGAGTATTTTTTCTATTTATTGTCTTTAACTGTTCAAAAATTATCATTGCACTTTATACATTCTTTCCTAAATAAAGGTTATTATAATGACTAACCTGCCACTCAGACAAACCACTACTTCAGTACATGTTATTGAATACTTGCATCAAGTCTGTTGCAATACCCTTAATGCACAAGGACTGCCAAATACCAAACATGTTAGCAAACACAAGATGTTCTTGTGACCGTGAGAGGAGTCTTATAAGCTGATCCTGCAGCCTATAGGTTGAGTCAGGACTGACAACCATGCTGCAGTACATCAACACATGCCTGTGTTGAGGGAGGCGCATGCGAGCACAATGGCTGAATTCAAACAGCCTGTTTTAGAGTCTGCAGGAACGACTCGGAGCCTTGCGTCACCTTAGAGCCAATTACGAGAAACACACACAAGCTATATATTTTGTGTTTGGTCCCGTGGGTCTCTTTGAGGAAGCAAAAGCACTGAACAGAAAGGGAGAAGTGTGGGCTATGAATCCAGCATAATGATGACAATGTTCCTCAAGGCTTTAGTGTCTCGTCCTCTCACAGGACAGCAAAGACAGTCTTTAAAGCAGAGAGAATACCATCCTGTATTTACCAGGAAGCTGCAAATTCTGCAAATTCTGCAAATTCTGCTGGCGAGGTCAGCGACTAGGGCTGGGCGATATGGAGAAAATCAGATATCAGGATATTCTTGACCAAATGTCTCGATATCGATATTGCGGTGATATTCTAGGGTTGACGATTGGTGCTTTAGCAAAAATATCTTCACACTTAGATTTTAGATAAATAATCATCAGTAATGTGGATATAATGTCTAAGTGGGGAAAAGGCAAATAATCGAACAGCTAGAACAGTCTGGTAAGTTCAGAAAAGTTCATCACTTTACTGTAATACAGCCTTTAAAACCAGGAAAATACACTTATGTCATATCACGATATCCAAAATCTAAGACGATATCTAGTCTCATATCACGATATCGATATAATATCGATATATTGCCCAGCTCTATCGGTGACTCGAGTCTGTTCGGTGTGTTCTGTGCCGTTGTCAGTCGGAGGAGCCGCCGCCAGTCGGACCAAAAGACCAATCTGATTGGTGGAGTGCTAGCCCTTGACTAGCGAATCAGTGCACGAGAAACCCGGAGCTGACAACGCCAGTATCTTCTTATTACTCGCCATCGTATGTTCCTCCGTTCAGCGAGTAATGACGACAACGATCCTTCTTGACTACTATCAACTCTCTCTGATGAGAACAATGACTGACGACAGCGTGCTCTGTGTTCACGAGGTCTAAAGAGATGTTTTGCGTCATTTTCGGTTTTTAGTTTTTGGCCGTCAATACAGATTAGCGCCGCCTGCTGTTATGGAGACGCATTACGTCTCGCGCACCGCAGAACGTACGCTCAAGTCGGCGTCGCTTCGGTGTGTTCTGAGGCACTTCTTTGACCTCGGGGAGTCGACTGATCGGTCCAACTGCCCCAACTCAGAGGAGTTTCCTGTATGTGAGTTTCCTGTATGTGTATGTGGGCTCCGCCACTGCCACGCCTCTTTAGGAACTATAGCATCAGGTCCGGAGTGGACTGAGTCCAATGGGCGAAGTGAACGTTGTAATAAAACAATGATGAATGATTGGAGTGATCGAGGAGACGTATTACCATCACAAAAGAAGTGACATCATGTAAGAGTAATTTGGGACTTTATTCAATCATCTGAACAAAGGAGAGACCATGTGTACACACGCACGATGTATGTACTCCATAGTGTCTAAAATAACATGAAAGTGAACAGTACTTATACATTTTGGTGGTCACAGGAAATAGCCTCCACACCTTATATGGACGACTCTGTTACCTGACGCTTTAGTCCTGTCAGAGACAATCTTAGAATAGGTGACCACATGCATGTTGTAAACAGCTCGTGTCCTTCACCACATACAAGATACATTTAAACCCTGAATGCAGGAATGTCAACCTATCAGAACGTGAACCGAGATTATGAGGGATTCTTTCGCCCCATATTCACAAAAGAATCACTCGAATATTGGACCCATCTTTCACAAGCCACTTAACTCCAGAACATTCTGACGCTAAAATGGCATTTTTCAGCAGAACGTTGACTTTGTTCGAGACCTATTTGGCGATCTGGCAACACAGATGGACTAACGTCAACTAACGCCCTAATAAAACTAATCTTCCTAATGCTAAATATGGCTTTCAGCTGTGTAAATATCTAATGTCAGCAATAGAAAATGTCCATATAAGGAGAAGTGTGTACCGTTTCATACCATTGGGGCAGCGTGAAATGAGCGATCCATATCTCACAGAGAATCTTTGCAAAGGCTCCTGATCTAAACATCTGTTTTCATGTATTCATGACTCGCAGCCGAGTATGAGTACGTGGTGACTTCATGACATGAGCAGCCATAAGGAGAGACTGGAAAGCCATTTGGCTGTTTCAGTGAAACGCTGTGTGTACAGTATCTGGCGTCTGTGTGATCGTGATCCAATACTGGGATTCATAATCCCCAGCAGGTTTTTTTTTTTTTTTTAACTAAACAAAGATTAGAAGAGATTTGGTTGTTTGTTTATCAATCTGATTGAATGTCATCAGGTCAGCTTCAAGACAAATGGAAGCAGAACAAATTAATTCTCTCTCTCTCTCTCTCTTTCTCACTCCTTCCATCACTGCCAAAACACTGAGCCTCAGACAGAAATCTACTGCTGTCACAAAACGTCCACTTGATGCACTTCACCAGCTCACACAGACGCACATGATAGCCTTCCGGTGTATGTATCCACTGTTGCATACCAATGATTTTGTGTTAAGCCATCAAACAGAAGCATATGGTCGGCAGAGATGGCTGTTAAGCTCCTTCTGTTCCAACAATACTACCACTGCTCCCACTAGTGATAATATGATAATCTTTCTAATAGTCTGAAAGCGTATTTATCCCTGGAGCCCCTGTGGTTGCTAGTGCTAATAATGTTTTATGTCCATTATCTGGAGGTTATGACTCAGTTATGTCGTCATCTCGAGACATCAAGCTGCTGTACCTCATCATCATCATCATCATTACTTTACTATCTCCAGATAACAAATGGAGCTCGTGTTTATTTCCCAAAGCCCAGTCTCTCAAAAACAACAATTTAACAATTTAACTATTATGGTATTTCAAGATACCAAGTATGGAAATGTCTCACTATTGCAGGATAACGGGCTTGTGTTCTTCATTCATGGAGTCATTGTGGAGTGATTTGTTCTCAGCCCTGAGAGAGAAAGACATCCCAGAGGATGACAGATGAGGAGCCTACATATGATATTAAGACCACCTCTGGTTGTCTCTCTTTAGATAATGAGATCATTAAGTCTTGGTCACGACATGATGATTTAACGTCTTGCGATAACAAGTTAATGAAATGTGTTTTTAACCCTGTATCTGGATAATTGTATTAACACCCCCGATATTTTCAAAGCAGCACTAATACTTTTCTAAAAAGGGCTAAATAGACAGATATTTGCCTCAAGAGCTGGTGAAGACCAACGTGGAGATAATTGGAGAATGAAAATAAGATTTAAGTTTCGTCAGGTGGACAAAAACACGACTCCAATTGCATGTAATGCTGCGTTCCAGACACAATTTCTAGCCCGTAAATTACGACTTCAAGCCACGACTCACGACTTGGTAGCGTTCCAGGGTTCAGGTTGGGCTACGCTGACGGTGACGTTAGCTAGTGGCTGCGCTGACGTTAGCTAGCGGCTACCTAACGTTGACGTTAGCTAGTGCTAGCTGATACTAGCGATTTCTAGTCAGCGACATATATTGGGCTTTTTAATAAACATAACCTGTAGTAGTACATAATTGTGTGTGTATTGTTTTGATTTCAATGTGCGGAATTACTTTACGTTGCATATTTATGTCTATTTATTTCTATTTCACCGGCGTCTGTACCGCATCAACAGGGGGGGTCGCCATTGTTGTTTATGTGTGTGTGACATCAAAAACTGTAACTGGGAGAACAACGATCTGGTACGAGTTCACGGGTAGTAAGTTACGGGTTGGACTGGCGTTCCAGGTCACTTTCACGGGTAGAAGGTTGTGAAAACACGATTTACGGGTTGCCTGGAACGCAGCATTAATGTTGTTCCACATCTGCTGGATTTTTTAAGTATAGGCAACTGTTTGCCAACAGCTTCACCATAACAACTGTATGTTCACACTTGACGTCTTTTTTTAAGCTGCCTGCATCTGTTTTACATTATAATCCTATAGATTCGCAGACTTCTTTTTTTTCTCCATCTTTATCAACTTTTCTGATAAAAACGGCCTAAGCGCTGTTTTGACAGCCGACCAATGACAAGCAGAGTAGCCAGACCTGTCGTTTTCATAACAACAAGAAAGAAAATGGAGTCAGAGTTATACGGTATGACTGGGTGCTCCATGCACAGGGACTCAATTTGTTTTATGTAACGTTAGCCTCTCTCTCTCTCTCTCTCTCTCTCTCTCTCTCATATGGTAGCACCGCTTCACATAGCGCTCTAGCTAGGATACTGTAGCAGTAGCTGTCGTTATAGCAACAAAAGATGCTCTCGGCTGCTTTTTGGAATAAAAACGCTGCCACTACAAAAGCGCTCTAGTCTACTTTTTCTATCCAAAAAGACGCCAAGTGTGAAAATAGCCCAAGGTGATAATATGTCAGCGTTGTGGTTATAGCATGTTCCGCTGCTCCAAACGAGCCAAAAACAACCAATTCATTATCTAAAGAAAATTAGAAGTTATGATCACAAGAGAACAAATGAAATAGAAATAAGATAATTACATGTTTAATTAATGGAAGAAGAAGAAGAAGAAGAAGAAGACATGCCTTTATTTATCCCATGTGGGGGAATTCACAATTTGCTGCAGCTGCACACACATTAAACACAGGCCTGAATTACACACACATACACACTAACGGAGAGATGTCAGAGTGAGGGGGGGCTGCTCCTTGGGGGAGCGCCCTGAGCAGTCGGGGGTTCGGTGCCTTGCTCAAGGGCACCTTGGTAGTGCCCAGGAGGTGACTACTCAATCCACGCTCCGTATTTTGATCCGTACTTGAACCGCCGACCCTCCAGTTCCCAACCCAAATCCCTACGGACTGAGCTACTACCACCCCAAAAATGAGGTAAAGGAGTCTAAAGCCGCCTAGCAACGAGGTCAAAGTTGAAATAATTTGAACTTTGAGTGCATTGCTCAGCAGGGGCGTGACTCTACAGGCATTACCAGGCACAACTGACTTCCATTTCCAATCAAGCTCAGTACCAGAAACCTGGCTCTCCACTCACTCATCGCCAGATTGTTTTCCGCTCTCCGTGTGCACCTGCCTAAGCTGAGCCCGCCTTCCTGCTGATCCTCTGCCACTGCCTGCCACAAATTCCCCACCGCCACACGCCATCTGCTTTCACCAGGACTGTCACCTCACCACCTTGTTTCACTCTCTTACTTGCAAGTACCGAGATAAAATAAAACTTCTAACTCCAATCCATTGTGCCTGTGTCTGAATCGGCTTCTGGGGTCCAAACTAGGAGCAACATTAGAGCGTGCACGCCGCCTGCGTGACACGTGGCACGTCTCAGGCACGGCTCTAGCCGCGCCGAAAACGCATGCATGCTAGAAATAGGACCGACAACCTATTTTTCATGCGATGTTTCCAGGCAAAATAGAATAGGAAGGAATAGAAAAGGGCCATTTTCATTACTCAATGCCAGACCCTTAATCTTTCGGATTTGGGTCTCATTATACTGCAGCCAACCATAACACTCCATCCTTTCTGCGTCCTTCACAAACCTTTTTCACTTATTCTCTTATGTTGCTAGTTTTATATTGTTTATTATTTATTGTTTATTATTACTGCTTCAATGCTGTTCAGCTGTTTTGTTGCTGCCTGTTATTTATGTGTTCCTTTAACTGTAAAGTGCACTGGGACCATGCTTAATGCTGATTTTACACTTTAAATAGCATTTGATTGATTGATTGATCCCATGTTATATATATTTATGTGTTTCTAAGCTGTGAATCAGTGCTTCAGACTGCCAGAGCTCCACAGTCTGACACAAGGGCGCTCCAGCAGAGTGGACACTTGCTGACACTGCGGTCCTCCGGCTGAAGGACACACTCTCTTAGCACGAGGCCCCTGAGCTGCACCGGTCTACTCTGTGGCTGAAACACCAGCATGTGGTTAACATCCATGTGAGAGAACACATCTTGAGAAACCTCATGACATCCAGCCAGGAGCGCTAGTGTGATGCTCATGCTCAATATTTTGTTTATTTCTCTTTTTGGCACTTCAAAAACCACCATGCTTTTTTTTCTCCTCTGTATTTCTATGGAGCTCAACAGCGACCGACAGGGCTGTGCAATTAATCGGAATTTAATCGCGGTCACGATTTTGCCTCCTAACGATCACAAAAACAGAATAATCGAGAAAAACGATTATTTTGCAAGTAAACTCGTACTTTGTCTTGTGTGCTGAATGGGGGGGGAAAGGGCAAAATTAAGGGAAATTTCACAGTTCTAGGTGTTTACAATGTTGATTTTTTAAAATCTTTTTCCTTGTTTTACAGTTCAATAATTGCAACATCTTTCCAGAAGACAATAAGTAATTGTGTTAAATAATCGTGATTTCAATATTGACCAAAAATAATCGTGATTATGATTTTTTTTTCCATAATCGAGCAGCCCCACTTTTTTACCAGTTCTGATCCCAAAAGTGAATTTCCCCGTTCAATATATCCAGAGTTTTGAGCCTGGAACCAAGCCAACCAGCCAAGAGATAAACCATGAAACATTTGATTTGGTGCAAAAAAACATTTTGAAAACAGCAAAAAAGGCAAATGTACAAGACCATGCACACGTAAACAGTCACTGACTTCAGAGGTAAACATTTCCATGTTAACAGTGAGCTCCACCAATCAGAGACTGTTGCTGTTACGCTTAGGACTGTGGGTAGAGTTGTACTTGTCCATGATATCGCAAACAAAACATATTTTTCTTATTACAAGGTCAATATCATACAGACTTGTTGCTTCTACAGGAGCATTTACCACCGTTTCAAAATCTCATACTGTGGTAAGTCTACCCTGAACGGTTTAGACATTCTCCCTAATATCGTATTGACCCGACGTGATTTTTTTCTTCGTATTAACTCAAGTTTATAATATATTCAGGGTCTAGACCAATATATACATCATCAACAACAACAACAGGTGGCACAAATAACAGTAAACTAGTCTATATCCTTAACGTTCCACGTCTGAGTTTGCTCCGTTGCCGAAGGAAATTCCACCGGATTTCACTCATTTAAGATGGATATCCGTTGCCTTGGGCTTCCTTTATGTTGGCATTTTAAACTCTGGTGGATATATGTGGACTCTGGACTCTGGTTAACTGCTCCTCAGATCTCTGCAGGGTAAATCCAGACAGCTAGCTAGACTATCTGTCCAATCGGAGTTTTCTGTTGCACGACTAAAACTACTTTTGAACGTATACATGTTCCACCAAAACAAGTTCCTTCCAGAGGCTATTTTGCAGAGGCACCGCGGCTTTTCCCGGTGCCTAACACCGCCCAAGACAATGGTGATTGGTTTAAAGAAATGCCAATAAACAAGAGCACGTTTTCCCATCCCAGAATGCTGTGTGGACTAGCCAGACCCTCCTTTGCAGCGCTGTGGAGGAAGGTCTGGCAAAGCGAGACTAGCAGTAAATTGAACGCGCCTTCCAGTCAATCAATACTGATACAAGATAGGCAACGCTGACTGATACAACAACCAAGATTTGGTGTTTAAAAATGAGTTTTGAAAAAGAAGGGCTCGTCCTATCATCAGGGTCGTGTTATATTAGGGTCAATAATCAACATCCTTCATTATCCTTAAGAAAATGATTGGGATTTTCTGGAAGCACACTGTTGAGCTCTATTAGTGTTTTATAGTTATAGTTATAGTGACAACAGGCTGAACGAGAGCTAAACAAACTGTATGTAATAAAGTGAAATGTATGTTTAAAACTGCCCACAATAAGGTGCCGCCGGGTTGGCTCAGTGGGTAGAGCAGGCGCACATATACTGAGAGGTTTATGCCTCGATGCAGAAGTCCAAATCTGACCTGTGACGATTTCCTGCATGTCTCCCCCGCCCCCCTCTCCCCTTTGTCGTCTAGCTGTCCTGTCCTTAAAGGCAGAAAAGCCCCAAAAAATGATAGTTTGTGGGCAGAATCTGTGTATAAATTAATGAAATCAGGACAGAAGTAGTCCTGGCTATTTATGAGGCGTTTCCAGCACATGGATTTAGTGATCTGCCCACACGCATCCAATAAAAACAGATAATATGAGTGTTAAATGGGGTGAGGCCGGGTGTGACTCTGCCCCGAGGGACCTCTGGCGCTGTTGGCCTTCTGACCATCATGCCACAGGCACCAACATTACCCGGTTGAACGGGTTTCAATGCCACTGAGCTACACACGTCCTCAAATACCACCTAGAGACTGGAAACGCGTCATCCTGCTCTGCTTCTCCTCAGTTGGATGTGTTCCTGGCTGCCTTCACATGTAGGTCATCAGAATCAATACATTAACCACACAAAGCAGAAGGTGAGGACAAATTATACAAAATGTAATGTAGTATACTCGGTATAAAGCCTCAATATGCTTCAAAAGAAGTGCTTGGCGGAGTATGTCTGAATTGCTGTATGATCTGAAGGTGTCTGTTATTTCCCCCCACGGCCACTTTAGAAACTGGATGTGTGTGTAGGGGTTCAAAAATAAGGAATCTTCTCTCTCAAGCTGTGATGATTTTTCTTCATGCAACCAAGTTCAATGCCATGAATGCCTTGGAGGAGACACCGTCTGAAGGTGTGCACCATTATCACCATTTGTATGATTCTTTATGTCAAGATTACAAAGACAGGCAGAAGAAGAGAGAGATCCAGAGAGGGAATGTGATTTGTAATGTCTTTATTGAAGTGTTTAACTGTGTTGTGTCCTGTTAATGCTGTTGCTGAACACTAGGGGGGGCTAGAGTGTGCAGGAGGTGATACAAGTGAATGTTATGTACGTAGATGAAGAAGAAATAGCAGGATACGTGTCTCTCGGCTCGTACTTAAAATACCTTTACAAAACACCACAAACTGCTTGTTCTTTTATCCGTATCCTACAGCAGACTTATGTTAAAGGAGAACTCCGGCCAATTTTTACATTAATCTTGCTAAATATAGACACCTGTGTATAGCAAAAAACAATTAGCTAATGCCCACCGCTCCCACTACGCCCACAACGATCTCCAGAGCAGAGAATACTACTCTCCAACACCAGATGGATCGCACACAAAATGGATATATATCATATATATCCATATATATGCTACAAATACACACGGGACTGGTGCAAAACGCTGCTGCTCGAGTCCTTCCTGTACACCAAAGAATAGACTTCAAATCAATCTTTTTGATACTGCCTTTTATTAACTTCTGGTTTTAACCTGCTTTAAACTAATTGATATTCATTATTTATTAGTCCAATTTCTGTATTAACTGCTTTTAATTTGCTTTTAATTTGTATTCACTTTTATTTCTGTATTAAATGCTTTTAATTTGTTTTTAATTTGTAGTAACTTTTAACTGTGTTTTTCTGTAATATGTGAAGCACTTTGAATTGCATTGCTGCTGAAAAAGTGCTATACAAATAAAATTGCCTTGCCTTGCATGACGACAGCTAGCTAGCTAGCAGCTAACAGGGTAGGTGAATGATGAAAACGCTTCTTGTTGTCATGTAAGGGCCCTGCTCATGTTACACAGACATTTTAATTGCATTTTGTGTCCTGTTGAGATACACAAAGGCACTATTTAATTTATGCCCCCATAACTGCTGTTTAGCTAAGTGGGAGCGGTGGGCATTAGCTGCAGCAGCTCCGTCTAGGTAGCTGCTGCAGCTAATTGTTTTTGCTATAGACAGGTCTCGCATAGTTATATTTAGCAAGATTAACGTACAAATTGGCCGGAGTTCTCCTTTAAGTGCCTTTGAGGACTTTGAAAAGTGCTAATATAAATCCAATAAGTTGTTATTATTGTTATGATGCAGCCAGGATCAAGTGTGATCAGAAGCTAGAATAATACTTTAGATGTTATACGTGGTTGGACATGCTGAGGCCTTTTCCTGAACTGGGGTCCTGCAAAGGCTCCTATCCTGGGCAGAATGAGCAAGATTTGATTATTTATTCCATGTGCATCAAGGTCCTTGATGGTCAGTGGCACTGGGCAAAACAGTAATCCAGCCATAACATGAGGTACAATACGATGTGTATGCTTCAAAGTAAAAAGAAAGGCTTAACAATAAAATAAAGCTGCAAAGATTCATCGATTAGTTGTCAATTATGAAATTAACTAGTGCAGTGCCCGTTTGGAGTGCTTGCCTATTCGGGATGGGCTGATTGCTTGGTTGCCGGTATTTTTATCCCACAACTTTATTGAAGTGTAAGCGCGGTTCAATCAGGCGCGGCTCGATCGGCTGCGGCTTATCTAGAGATTGGGCGCGTCCCCTTTTTTACGTCAAGCGGTCACACATCCAGGTAGCGATGTGGCTCATGTTCAGCCTGCTATAAAAGCCACTGCAGCGCGTACAGCGATGTGCCACAGCTCTGGGCAAGGGAAGGAGGGAGCCAGGCTCAGCCGCTCTTGAACAGCGTGCAGAACGGCCGGAGAAATGTACCCAATCGGCGGCAACAAAACAACTTGATGGAGAGCCCAAGAGTGGGTGCTGTACGTGTGGGGACACACGCACATAGATCGGTTTGAATAATCTTTTATGAAAAAAAGTTACAATTCATGAGCATTGGATGCAAGAGAAGTTTCTCAGCCTTATAGGGCTTGGGCGTCGTGACGTCATTACTTGTCGTGGCGACATGTTGACAGCCTCCTTTACCGCTACTCAGACTACTGCCCGCTGTTTATAGACGTAACATCCCTCTCAGTCGTGTCTTATTTACTATTTCAACCATGGTAAACCGTTGCTGTATTGTGGGGTGTAACAGCAACATTCAACATTCATGTAACATTCATCTTTCTGTTGCTGTCCCTCTGCTGACAGATAAAATTCGTACTACAAAACTGCTGCATTAACTAAGCGAGCTATGTGAAGCTAGATCTAACGTGACTTTGCTTACAGATTGGCGTGAAATGGTGCTCTCACAACAACCACGCTGTTATCTTAAAGAGGCCGACATCACGCTAAGGCTGCTTTCAAGTCAGCAAAACGATGCTTAGAAAACATCTGTTTCGCTGGAAGGGCAACAGGACAACAGTCCAGAGACCGACCGGTCCGATGGGAGGGCAACAGGACAACAGTCCAGAGACCGACCGGTCCGATGGGAGGGCAACAGGACAACAGTCCAGAGACCGACAGGTCCGATGGGAGGGCAACAGGACAACAGTCCAGAGACCGACCGGTCCGATGGGAGGGCAACAGGACAACAGTCCAGAGACCGACCGGTCCGATGGGAGGGCAACAGGACAACAGTCCAGAGACCGACCGGTCCGATGGGAGGGCTAACGTTAATGTTATGAGAGTATTATTCAAATACGGGATATTTTACAGGAAAATACTAAAACAGGAAGACAGCGGGAAAACAGCTCAAATACGTGAGAAACCCGGAAAAAACGGGAGGGTTGACAGCTACTAACTACACTTCTGAAGCACATAGTTAAAAGTATTACATGTGTGAATGTTTGTCGGTGCTCCAATCTTTGTTGGGGAGTTCGTAGGGATCCGAACCTTTAATAGTCCACATACCGGTCCCTGGCTTCCCTGTTTAAAGTGTCCCGGTAAAGTCCACATCCTTTTCTGGATTTTAACATCTTTGTTTTCCTTTTTTCTCCCAAATCTGCTTTCTTCTCCTCCTTCGACTTGGTGTATGTTTACATTCGCAATGCTGTCAATATGGCCGCCACGTCCCAGAATGCAACGCGGCGCCCAAGCCCTATTAGGAGTATATTAGGGCTGGGCAATATATCGATATTATATCAATATCGTGATATGAGACTGGATATCGTCTTAGATTTTGGATATCGTGATATCGTGATATGACACGTGTTA
This sequence comes from Gymnocephalus cernua, assembly GCA_023631565.1. Lineage (NCBI taxonomy): Eukaryota > Metazoa > Chordata > Actinopteri > Perciformes > Percidae > Gymnocephalus > Gymnocephalus cernua. The sequence goes on from CM042429.1 coordinate 39,774,366, forward strand.
TCTGTCCCTGGTTTTAATGGCTGGATTACAGTAAAGTGATGTAGTTTTTTGAATTCACCAGACTGTTCTAGCTTTTCTATTACTTGCCTTTACCCACGTAGTTATTATATAGACACTGATGATTATTTATCAAAAATCTCATTGTGTAAATATTTTTTGTAAGCACCAATTGTCAACCCTAGAATATCGCCGCAATATCGCCTCTCTAGTTCCTCTGTGTATCTGAAAAATTGACCAGATTTGGAGATATATTGTTTTCACTGAGTAGTGACAAAGCATTATAACTCGATGTTAAAAGCAGGAGCACATAGTATCACTTAGTATTTCTTAATTCCATTAAAAGGAACAAAGTCAACACTGCACATCCCTCATTCCTAAGTGCTCCCACTTTATACATCAGTTATTGTGCTGCAAGGTCCCACCTAATAAAATAATATATGGTGTACTACCCTCTGAGGATTGTTTTTCATTTACTGTGCAGCTGACGAATTCCAGCGAGCCAATAGAATGAGCTTAACTTCCTATAGTAGATCATCGTCAATACAAAAGCTGATACTATTTTTCAACAATTAATGCCTTTTCTGCTTTTCTGCATCAATTTATGGTGCAAATGTCTTTATTTATGTAAAGGAAATTGTAATATTAGTAACCCCCCCCATCCCCTCTGTAAATTACGCCTATGGCTGTAACAGAATTATAAAAGGACAAGACAACAAAGTGGAAATAAGAGACTAAGCAGAGAAGAAGAGCTGGTTTCTGATGAGAACATGTGAGAATAAGCAGAAAGAAAAATGTGGACATGATTGACAGTTGAAAATGTTTGGAGGAGGGGGTCATGTGAGGAAGAGAGCCCGAGAAGAGAGTGCCCGAGATTGAATCCTCCATTATGACTAGAAAAGGAAGGTCATTCCACCATTAGGGAGTGCAGGAAAGATGAGCTAAGTGAGAGGCAGAATACAGAATAAAAAGATCTGCATTGTACCATAAACTGAAAGAGTACACGGGCCAGTGTACCACAGAAAAGGAAAATGAAAAGTAACAGAAACAGAACAACAAACAAGCTGCCTGACACAAACTAAACTCAGCCATCTCTTAAAGTGCTCATATTCTGCTCATTTTCAGGTTCATACTTGTATTTAGAGGTTATATCAGAATAGGTTTACGTGGTTTAATTTTCAGAAAACACCATATATTTGTTGTACTGCACATTGCTGCAGCTCCTCTTTTCACCCTGTGTGTTGAGCTCTCTGTTTTAGCTACAGAGTGAGACATCTCACTTCTGTTCCATCTTTGTTGGGAGTCACACATGCTCAGTAGCTAGGTAAGGACTACTAGCCAGTCAGAAGCAGAGTATGAGGGCGTGTCCTGACAGTACCTAGGTAAGGACTACTAGCCAGTCAGAAGCAGAGTATGAGGGCGTGCCCTGACAGTACCTAGGTAAGGACTACTAGCCAGTCAGAAGCAGAGTATGAGGGCGTGTCCTGACAGTACCTAGGTAAGGACTACTAGCCAGTCAGAAGCAGAGTATGAGGGCGTGCCCTGACAGTACCTAGGTAAGGACTACTAGCCAGTCAGTAGCAGAGTATGAGGGCGTGTCCTGACAGTACCTAGGTAAGGACTACTAGCCAGTCAGAAGCAGAGTATGAGGGCGTGTCCTGACAGTACCTAGGTAAGGACTACTAGCCAGTCAGAAGCAGAGTATGAGGGCGTGCCCTGACAGTACCTAGGTAAGGACTACTAGCCAGTCAGAAGCAGAGTATGAGGGCGTGCCATGCTAGCAGCTAGGCGAGCATTATAACGTGTGTTCCAAAGTGACCACGTGTGTCTCTGAAGTAAAGGCTGGACTACAACAGAGCTGTTTGGAGCAGTTGGTGAACAGTGTTTTCTGGTGGAGATGGTAAGTCCCTTTGGGGGGGGACTTTGGGCTTTTTCACTTTGTAAACCTATAACGTGCACAAAAAAGATATATAACACAATACAGGAAAGGGGGAAAAGCCAAAAAGCATAACATGAGCACTTTAAGATGGTATCACATTTATTTTTAAAACAATAATTGTGTTTTTCCCAGATTTTTGCACACTGTGCTGCACACGCATAAGTCAGACGGAGTCTTATTATTTTAGTAACTAGAGAGAGATGTGTGTCAGTACATCCTCCCGTCTTCAGGATGAAGAAACATTGCTTGATAAAATAAAAGTTATGTGCAGCTTTCTCGTGCTTTCTTTGATGTTTACCTGTGTGCGCTTTTCTTCAGGTCTCTAAGATAACATTAAACCATATGGCACAAGAACCCGTGGTAATACAATATGTAGGCTGGGCTGTAGCCTCTTACAGCTCCCACCCACAAAGCACATTTAGTAAAAATGCTATGATCATCATCTGAATATACACAGCTTTCTCCAAAGCCCTACCTCACCTTTCTGTCCCCTATGAAGCATAAAAAGACAGTCTCGCCGGAAGGCAAGCTGATTATTATGAGCAATCATAATTTCCTGAACAGCCACCTCATGCAGCGTCCCTAACTTTGTTGACACTACTTTCCATTTCATGAGACGGCAGAGGAGCAAACACTCACAGTGGATTTATGAGGGAAAAACTGTCGTGCTTTAAAAAGATCACAATCTTTTCTGTGAAAAAAAAACAAAAACAACAGAGAAATGACAACATGAAAGTGGCTGAAATGAGGGACGAGATGGGAAACAAGTGGGCTAATCTGCGAGAGAGTGTTTCTCAAAAGCACTTCAGAGGACCGTCGCCTTGCAGTCAAAGGGCCCAATTTACAGAAGAGAGGATTACAACGCCAGATTATCTCAGCAGCGTTATCAAGGCTGCCCCCTCCCAAACAGCGGCATTACCCGTCTGAGAGAAAACGACCGTGCGAGGGAAGATAGAAGAAGAAGAAGAAGAAGAAGAAGAAGAAGAAGAGCAGCTATAGTCACATTATGGCTGTTGGAATGAATTCCGAACGTCGAATATAATTCAAATAGTAAAAAAATCAATACTATTTGAATGCTGAAATTACTATTCAAATGTGATTTTTTTTTATTTCTATAAATAGGTTGGCTAACGTCTTTTCACGTCTAATGAACAATAAGTTACAGGAGTGAGAAACACAAGGCATCGTGGGCTAACGTTACGTATCCTGTAATGTTAGTACAGGAGGGGGGGGGGGGGGGGGGGGGGTGACAAGCTGCGGATGGAAATTGGAAGAAGGGTGGAAATAGCTTTAACGTGACTTTAAAAATGAACACCCACTGAGCCAAAATGCTTATGTTGTCAATAGTTGTGGTTTCCTAACTGAGTCGCGAGTTATGGGAGCTTCATGGAGACAGCTAAAGTTAATAGGCTCGTTCAAGATGAACTGCATCTCGCCTGTAAAGTGGACGAGAGCAGGCAGAGGGGGGGGGGGGGGGGGGGGGGGGCAAAAATCCGCTGTGAAGTCGGACAGTTTCCAGCCGTTTCCAGCCAGCAGCCTTCAGGCTGGACAGGAAGTCACAGAAACACTGTGTGATTCTGATTTAATAAAATGTTATCAGACCCATATATGATATATCAGCTGGTACACAGTCTCCAGTTGTTTTTATTATGACAGAGTAGCTGTCAACATGCTCTACATGTGATCTGGTGCTGATTGTAATTAACAACAGACTGTAGATTATCTGTAATCTGATCAGATTTAGTCTCTCTGACTTCTAACATGTCTTCTGTACAGAATACGCCTTTAAATTAGACAAATAGCAATTAAAATCCCTCTGATTCAAAAACAATCGATTCTGAACCAATCAGCTGTTAGATCAGCTGAGAGGCCGGTGTTTCCCGGCATGCCTTGTGTCCGCCTGGGTCTTGCAGTCGGTGAAAAGCAACTGCGCCGCCTGCGTCTCAAACCTGCGGCCGCCTTGCTCTCGTGAGATTATCGTTGCCTACGTGTGCATGACGTCAGAGCGAGTCGGGATCAAGTCGGACACAAATCTAACCGGCGTGCAACGGGCGGCGATCGCCGGTGATCGATTCTGCGCAGATCTGGCTCATCTCGAACGAGCCTGTTGTAAGCTGCCCTACAGCTGTCAGAGTTAGCATCGACTTCATATATTACCTTCTAACAGCTGTATTCTCAGTTCAATCAGGAGAGACTTCGTTGCAAAAACGCAAAATGTATTCACAAGTATAACTTGACATGAATGATGTTTGGAGATTAGACTCCATCACAAATATATTAATACAATAATATATTAGAAGGGGTCGGAGCCGAAGACCTCCCCCGATGGAGTCTAGACACTGGCGGTGGTGTGAGGAAGCCCGAACGAGGAGCCAGCAGAAGAAGAGAGCAGGAAGGAAGCCCAGGGAGCCGCGAGAGCTGGAGACCGGAGGTGGAGGGGAGGTGGAGGGTCGAACTCGTCTAGAATGACAGCTGACGGAAGAGAGAGAGAGAATGGTTTAAAACAGGGAAGACAAGCTGTGATTGGCTCGGAGAAAACGGTGGCCGCTTTTGATTGACTAAAAGAAAGTGGGTGTTCCGGCAACTGATTAGATAAGGCGAGGAAAACTAGGAATAAATTGAGAAGTCTTCCTGCATGAAATTACGCTGAGCTTCACTAACGTGACAATATGCAAGAAACATGTTGCTTTTAAATCACTAAAATAGTAGTGACAGCCCCGTTTATCAATTAGTTATCATAGCTAACACTTCAAATATTATTTGAATATTTAAAAAAATAACAAATGAGATTCGAATGGTATTATAGAGGAAGACTGACAGCTCTAATTCACATGCCCTCTGCTTTCTCAATATCTTAGAGCTGATTTGGTGCACAAACACTTCACCTACACACAGCGCACACAGCGCCTTTTTCAACAAGTAGCAAGGTTTGAGGAATATTTTGTTCAATGTCTTTCAAAGATTACAATGTTATGATTCCAGGAAGTAAAATATACAGCAGTCGGACATTTCTTGAAACTTGTGGTGGATGGTTTGAAGGAGGTCTTTGATAATAATAATAATAATATAATATAATTTATACTTTATTAATTCCTCAAGGGAAACTACGTTTTCACTCTGTTAGAATACACATTACACACAGGCCTGAAATACACACACATGCTCGGTATACACGCACTAATGGAGAGATGTCAGAGCGTGGGGGGGGGGGCTGTGCAGCTGTCGATGGACAGGCGCCCCGAGCAGTTGGGGGTGTTCGGTACCTTGCTCAAGAGCACCTTGGCAGTTCCCAGGAGGAACTGGCACCTCTCCAGCTACCAGTCCACCACCATACTGTGGTCAGTATGGGGACTTGAACCAGCGACCATCCGGTTCCAACCCAACATAGATTGAGCAACTGCCACCATCCAATTGGCAGAGCTTGGTGGGTCACACACACACACACACACACACACACACACAGAGGGGGTGTCAATATATTCTTCTATATTCTCAGGGTACATTACAGATAGAGTAGGTCTCTAGACCACACTCTAGAATTTACAGAGACCCAACAATTACCCCCAAAAGCATGCATTTGGTGCGATTGGTGGGGGGAGGGGGGCATTTTTAGGCCTTTATTTATAGAGGACAGCTGAAGACATGAAATGGGAAAGAGAGGGGGGAGGACATGCAGTAAAGGGCCGCAGCTCGGAGTCAAACCTGCAGCCGCTGCGTCGAGGAGTAAACCTCTATATATGGGCGCCCGCTCTACCAGGTGAGCTACCCAGGCGCTCGAAAAACTTTCTTTTAACAGGCAGAAACCTCGGACAGAAGATGACTCTCGGTGGGGGGCCATCTGATGCGAACGGAAGATTCTCGGATTACATACAATGCCAATTGTTTTTTGACGTTCAATGCCATCGGCAGTTTGTTTTGAAAGAAATGTGAGTCTGGATTTATATTGCACTGCAATATATTCATTGATAATGTATTTCACTTGTTTTCCATATACAGGTACAAACGATGTAATGCATTCTGGTTGAATTGACCAAGTCTAAACGTTTTGTCAGATAAGCTAATTTCATTTTGTCAAATAATCGTTGTTTAAATGTATTCATATCATACATTATATGACTTGAACTGCAACTGGTAACTGAGTCTGCTCCATCAAGTACTTCAGACTCGACTAAGACACGTCATTTGGGGGACTCGAGCAGCCCTGGAACTTTTGTTTTTAGCTCAGCTTTTTCCTTCCAGTCCGATGATCAAAATCAGGATGAAGACTTTTTTTTTGCTACAAGAGAAACTAGACCTTGAAGCAAAGGCGGTTTCTCTCATGTAAACAAAGATTCTTATTCATGTTGCCTGTCAGCTGTGTGTCTCGATGTTGTTTTCCAGCGACCTCGTCACGTGTTCGTCATCGGGGACTTTGTCTTAACCGCTTACATCAGTCGCCCCATGCAAACGAACGAGGCTGCATGAGGAGCCGCCCCCCGGGCTAGCTGCAGCAGTCAGTCTGTCACGAGGATCACGGCGTCATACCCATCAAACCAGAGTAAACAATCGCAGAAACGGCACACGGTGAGACAGCTGTGGACCTCTCTGTGGATCCATCGCAGCGTCTCAGGTAACACAGAGAAACAGAATGTGTTTGACACTGGGAGCACTTTTATTTCTGCGTGTGAAAAGTTCTGAAATCTATGATCAAAAAAGGTGAAGCGAGGTCTGAGAAAGAGAAGCATTGACCCATGCTCGTCCACCCACCAGCTCCACAGTGAGATAGGTGTTACAGACACAGAGGTTGGCGTGGAAGTCGATCGGCAGGCATCGGGCCCTTGAGGGCATGCGAATAACAAACGTAAATGATTTTTTTTTTTTTTTTTTTTAGTGGGAGTGATTAGGCAGGTGGGAGATTCAGCTGCTTCCCTCCGCAGCCCCAGCCTCGTCTGCCAAGCTGCGCCCCCAAGTGAGCTCGGGGGTCGAGGCTGGGTAAGCGCCCTCGTACACCTCTCCCACGGGGGATGTTTACCAGCCAAGCTCGGCAGCTCACATTGGGCTGACCTTCCGCTGCCTGCTGGCTCCCTATGCCCTTCTCTATCTTCATCGCTGGTGGGCAGTTAAACAGCGAGTCGCGTTACAAAAAACGGGCCTGAAAAGCCCTCTTGCCCTGGGCGGATCAAGGGCGGTATTGTAAACATATCAGATCGCACCATTTGCGATAAATCTCTGAGCTTTTTAAAGAGCGGTGATTAAATGTTTTACTGCGTCCGTCTGCCATGCCTCTGCAGTAGGAACCAGTCCAAGAGCCATTTTTTTCGCCATTTGTTTAATGACTAGCATTATTGATGGGTATGGTTTTTGCACTGCAGCGAATGTCTGGAGTCAAATATTGGCCTTGTTATTAAAAAAGCCTAATCTTCTCAGCCTTCAAAATCAGTTTTCCCACAGAAAAGGTTAGCCAGAAGCTCCCGTTTGTCCAGGAGGAGCGGTGCAGATGAGCAGAACACAGTAGTTGTAGTTTGTCGAGAAAATGTCAAGATAATAATGTCAAGAAAATGTCAAGATAATATCAGAGCCAATAAAACATGAATTAGTTAGGCTTTTTGAATTATTATCCCTGAATGAGTGGATTTTGTTTAGACACTTTATTAACCTTGAAGGGGAAAGCGGGGTAATTGATTTATTGATTCAGATTCAGATGAAACCTGAATAACTCCTGTGGGGAGATTAGATCTTTCCAGAAGCAGAGATGCGTTTGCAGAAAACCAATAAAAACCAATTACAAGTATTACACCACAAACATACCAAAACACAGTACAACTGATAAATCAGCACAGATTGACCTGGATACCCGTCAATCTGGGAGTCACGAGCTTCTGAATTATGGAAGATCTGCTTGCAACTGAGGTTGATCCAATTTTATGTGCTGGGAATTAATACGTTGAAAAGCTCCTTTTCGTGACTTGATGTTGAGGCATCGTTGTCATTTCTCATCTTCTCATGTAACAACAGACAAAAAAGCATTTGCTTATAAGATATTACAGATTTATTTCCATATAAAACGAATGGCAGTGACTTTCACACAGTAAAGTGCAAACACCTGTATGACTTACAAACTGAAGGCACGTGGACGTCGGTCTCTTTCTGTTGCACTCTAACTCGTTTACAGGTATATATGCTTCCTGTCTATCCGAGAAAGACTAAAACAACATGCAAATGTAACTTTGCTAACGTGGTTATCTTTTAAAGTAGAAAAATAAGCAGAAACTAAATTCCTAGCACTCCAGCGACAGGTGTTTTATCACCCACGCAGTTACATTTCACAATGTTTAGCTGTTATCCATCTATTCTGCCTAATCTTCACAGGTCTTCACATTTGGTGGAAACAAACACAGATGTGCAGAAGGAACCTTTCAGAACTCCTTTTTTTTTATCACAGGAGCATTTACAGGAACCTAGAAACCTTTTAGGGAGCACTGCGTTTCAAACAAAGGAGCCATTTATCTATTTCCTAGATCATATATTCTTCCACCCCCAAAGGTTCCTGCTCCAGCTACTTTCTGGTGGCCCTTGAACAACCCGTTCTCACTCCCAACTCGTAAAATACTGACGCTCGGTCGGTGGCTCTCAGCGTCAGATACCGACGCAAATATCACCCTCTAGCGTCCAGCAGCAGCCTGTCCGCAACGCTGTACGATGACGTAGTATTAAGCAGAGGTGGGACAAAGTCATTGTTATGCAAAGTCACAAGTAAGTCTCAAGTCTTTGCCCTCGAGTCCCGAGTCAAGTCAAAGATGAGGCAAGTCCCGAGTCGAGTCACAAGTCAAAGCCAACAAGTCTCAAGTCGAGTCCAAAGTCCTACCATTTTAGTTTTGAGTCATTTCAAGTCCTCTTACCACAGAAATAAAATGTATACAAATCATGTATGTCTGTATTTATTTAAACCAGCAAGGGAGACGTGCGTTGAGACAGTAAATATGCAGCAGCTAGTAAGTTACGGTACATCCGATAAGGTGCTTAGCATTATCGTTCAAAACTTACCTTTCTTTGTGCAACTTCAGGTGTCGAACAAAGTTGGACGTTGTGGCAGCTCCGTCTGTAATCTTCGACCCCCATGTTGAGCAAATTGCAACTCTTTTTTTGTCGACTACCTCGTAATTTTTTATAGCCAAACGAAACTATCTTCGGTATCATTTTGCCAACTGCCGCGTTGTTGCTTGTGCTTCGTTGGTTGTCTTGCAACGTGCCTGCTTAGATGCTGTCGAATCAAAACAACGTGGGACTACAGTGATTGGATGTCGTGCAGGCAGCGCGCGTGCTCTCTGCACGCATTCAGGTGGTGCACATTTTTTTCAGAGATGCAGATAAACTGAGAGCGTGTGAACATTTTCTTCCCCAGTTTTCATGGGAAGTAGCAAGTCTTCTCGAGTCAAAAGGCGCAAGTCCAAGTGAAGTCACGAGTCATTGATGTTAAAGTCCAAGTCGAGTTGCAAGTCTTTGTACATTTTGTCGAGTCGAGTCTGAAGTCATCAAATTCATGACTCGAGTCTGACTCGAGTCCAAGTCACATGACTCGAATCCACACCTCTGGTATTAAGAGTGACAACGGTATGAAAGACCTAAAATCCGCGTGAGACTAGTTGGTTGGGGTGGTGGATGGATCAAACAACACTGGACTTTCACCCAAGAAAACCGCAGTTTGTGTCCCGTTCTTGTCCCGTGTGTCACTGAAACGTACATTTTGTAACCCCACCCACGATCTTTTCCTAAACCTAACTGTCTCGTTCTTGTACCGCATGTCAGTTAAATGTACGTCCCGACCAAGAGCGTCAAAAAGTGACGGCAAGGGTCCCGACCAAGCGCATCTAATGGTGCGTTCTTTTTCCCTCGGAAGTCAGAGGTCGCAACTGGGAACGACGTCACACACAAGTTGAATGCGTTCTTTTTGCAAGTCGGATTTTCATTGTTTTCATTAGCTCTCGCCAGGTTAGCCATCGTTAGCAACGCCAGTTTAAACAACGTATACGCTGTTTTTTGTGTGCATACAAACCGCGTGACAACACAGAAAGAAGACAGCGCTGCGTGTACGACTGATTTAGTGTGACACAAATAACACAGAAGTGCTTATAACTATGTTACTACAGCTTTCACAACTGTCGATACAGGGGGGCAGCCATGTTGGATTTTCAGCTCGGGTACCTCGGTGGTTGTACGAGTTCCGAACTCGTAAATACGAGGTCAGGGGGCGTGTTTACGACTTTGACCTCGTAAAATACGAGCTGCGAGGCAAAAAGAACGCACCATAAATATGATGCTGAAGGAGACTTTTTGCGTCACTAAGAAACGCTAAAGGCACCTAACCATGCGTCACTTTTTGATGCGATGGGACTGACAATGTGTTGAGTTAAACTACTGAGTCTGTTGCTGAGTGGTCCAACAACAGACTGCTTCAACTTGTCTACAGCATTCATTTACACAAAAACCAAGCACTGGTAACCGGTAAACCTGGAATTTCTTGTTTGTTGACAATTTAAAAAGTTATGATTTTTATTTTGAATCTATACGCATTACTGTGGACTAAATGTTCTAAAACTGTCAAATGCTTTTATGTAACAGAGAACAACAGCAGGCTCTGAACTAGAAACCATAATGCGATGAGATCACACCAGCTGCGGCGCCAAATCGGCCCAGGGGCGTAAAGTGGGGGGCCCATTTATGCGGTGACCTCAAATTTAAACTCTGCCTTCATTTCAATGTCAAGCAGACACCTGTGAAGTTTCCTGGCTGTATCCTGCATGGTAATTGGGCCAAGGGTGTAAAGCGGGAGAGCCAAGGCCCCTTCCCTACTCTAAACCCCCTTCTGCCACCCTCGCTCGGACCACAACCATCTTTAAACTCAGCCTTCATTTTGATCTCAACTAGGCACTGTAAACACCTGTAAAGTTTGGTGCCTGTATCCTGCACGGCTGTGACTCTATCACAGTGACAAAATCTCTCCGCAGACAGGCAGATAGAAATATAAACACCTAGCAAAGTACTCAAAACCTCTTTCTGTGGTTGTTCTCGCTACGGTAGGCATCTCCCGCACACACAAGCACACACACACACACACACACGCACACACGCACACACGCACACACACACACACACACACACACACACACACACACACACACACACACACACACACACGATGTGAAAACAATAACAGTGTCGCTGTCGTGGCTGGTAATAACAACACTGGTGGCGGACAGGAGGATCCAGCAGCCTCAGTGTTCATCAAGAATAGCTGTGGAGTCGCAGTGGCATGTGTGTGTGTGTGTGTGTGTGTGTGTGTATGTATATGTGTGTGTGTGTGTGTGGGTGCTGATTAGCAGCAGAGAAGGTGTTAATGACCCATTTCTCATCAGGGCATCTTTTCATCCGACCCTGTCCCCACTTACTTGCAAAGCCCTCCATCCTTCATGTTTACCACCCTACCCAACACACACACACACACACACACACACACACACACACACACACACACACACACACACACACGTTTAAACACACAAAGGCGTATTTGCAGCTCAGAAACACTGAGGGAGGGGGGTGGGTAGGGGGAGGTGGGGGGGGGGCAATATGTAACACTCCCCCCCCCCCCGGTGAAGTGACACCAATTAATGCAGTATTGCATGTGACTGTTGCTGCGCCCCTCCACCCCTCCCACCCTGAGGGGACAGGCCCACTGACACATCAGCAGCCTGACTCATTCTTCAGGCTGTTACGGTGGGGGACAAACAGCTGACAAACAAGTCACCACAGGAAGAGACGTGTCAGCAGTATGATGATGAGCGGTATGATGATGTGGGGGCGAAATGTATTGCGTGTCTTTATTTGGGCGGGCAGGCTGGGATCAGCAGCGCTCACACTGATGAGAATGGATGTATTGGAAATGAGAATCCTTTATGAAGAGGTAATCCGTGACATCCTGTTTTATTTCTGTTTTTCTTCCTCTTTCATTTTGTCCTCATCTTTGTTGCTAAGCGCTCTGTGCTGTGGTGTTTTTTTTTTTTTCCCCAAGAGATAACCTGTCAATCAAACAGTTTGAGCAGCATTTCTTTTTATTTTCTGCCGATGAGGTTTGTAATTCTGCAGGTGGCGCTTCTCTTTGTCTGTATCAGACACGGTGTCTATCACTGCTCATGCCCACACACTTCTTTCTCTGTTTGTTCCAAACATATAATATTAAAGCTTCACTTTTTGTGCATATATAATATCCCCCCCCCCCCCTGGAAACAAGATGTTCATGAACTGGATGCAGTTTGCACGACATCAGCTGGCAATAAAGTGTGCAAAATGTACATTGTTTTACATGAAACTGTCGCAAACGATTTTTTAATAGGCCTACATCTAATGTAGGCCTATTTATGCTTATGTTTCAGGTACCATGAGAAAAACACATTTTCAGGATCAACCATTTGTCGACTGTAGGCCTGAAATGCTCTGAAATGTTAGTATGTTGCTCGTTTACGGAGGATATTATATTGTATATTATATTATAGTCAGCTTGAATTGACAGCAGTTAGAATCAGTGTTGTAGTACACGAGATCGGTCTTGGTCCTAAGACCGGTCTCAAGACCACTTTTTGAAGGTCTAGTCTCGGAATCGACTGCATTTTTACTCGGACTCGTCTCGGTCTCAGATAAAGAGGACTCGGGATTTTATTTCAAGACCGGTCAAGACCACGACTGCAGAGATATCATTAAATTGCCTCTGCATCGTCTAATTGTATGTGTTTTCATACACCTCATTACTGTGATTGCATGTAAAACGTCCTGCTTCAAATGCAATGCTCATTTGTTACTGTGAACCCCCCTCTACCCCCTCTTGGTGATGTCTTGGTCTCGGTTTAGGTGGTCTTGACTCCAGAAAAACGTGATTATGCGATGGCATAATTCAATGCATAATCAGCCAAAGCCTGCATATTTATGCGGGGGGGCCGCATTTTTCCAAATACGCCCCACTTTCGCCGCATAAATTGCCGATTTTCACGCAAAATATGCAGGACTTCATTGCAAAAAAGTCACATATATCTCAGCAGAAAGTTGAAAAATGTTGCGTTTACTTCACACAAGAGCAGCCATTTTCCCCCTGTTGCCATGGGAACATTATGAAGTGATGTAATTTCGCCTACTGAGAACACGGTGTTGGGGGAATCACTTTGTTTCTCTTTTTCATCAAACCGCAGTTTTTGCAAGTTCCCGCAATTTCATCGCATAAAATTGCATAAATATCCCGCATATTCCATCACATTTTTTAAGAAAACGTGCCGCATAATCAAGGATTTTTGCCCGCAACAATCACAAAAAAAACTTGTTTTTCTGGAGGGACTGACTGAATAGATTCCACCCAGAGTCATGGCAAAAAAAAATGATGTCAAAGGGCGTTAAAACACCCGTAGAAACTTGTTAAACCACTCCTGCAGCATTAGTTTGTTTCAAGATTCTTCACAACAGAGACAGAAATATACAACTTCTGTTGTTGTTCTGTGTTTTTAAGCCTACAGGGAGGATTCCTTGACATTCAAATGTATATAAACTACAGCTGCTGCACAGTCCACAGCTACAGAACAGACAATTAGGAACATTTTATGGAGCTGTTGTACTTAACTTTTAAAAGTTTATTAATCCTTTGACACCAGCAGAGACGAGAGTGATAAAGCTCTTTAGCGTCCCATTTTATCAGCAGCTACCTTTTTGCTGGTGAAACAGATATTTTATTTCTGACCTTCATCTCAACAAAGACCAATAACTCTCGTTTAACTGGAGCCCCGTCAAGGCATTATCGAATTCACACCCACAAAAACAAAGTGTTTGGGCATAAGCACAGTGATTTAAAAAGAACAAGAAGCCCACGTCACATATACACATAACACCACCACATAACCTCTGGAAAGTAGTGGTGGTCAGAAGCCTAGTTTATGTCCAAAAGAAATCATAGATCAACAAAGCATAGGCAGCTTTATGTTAAGTCTACACTCACCGTGATAGCACCCAGTAGGAAGTGACTTTGTGCGTCTAACAGAACAGTTCTTGGCTGGTGGAAAGACCCATAAAACAGCATAGACCATGAGTCACTATAAATTTCACTGAACCAAACACTAATGGCATTCTTTTGGGAAAAGTGCCAGGTCCTCTGCAAAAGGGGGTCATTTTCAGCACATCTGTGAGTTTGCTTTGGAACCGTGCATATTTTTTTGACTTATTAACCATATGAAGTGTTTAATTTCAAAGTTCCACATATTAAGAAAACACTAAAGCCGCAGACGAGCCTTTTTTTCACAATCAGCTGTTTTGAGACCTAAGACTGAACTACCGACTTGGCTGCAGTCTGTGATGCCTTAAACCAAACATGACTGAGTCCATCACTCTCTCTATTCACTGCTTTAACCAGTCCCTCCAGAAAAACGTGGAGTTTTTTTGTGATTGTTGCGGGCAAAAATCCTTGATTATGCGGCACGTTTTCTTAACAAATGCGATGGAATATGCGGGATATTTATGCAATTTTATGCGATGAAACTGCGGGAACTTGCAAAAACTGGTTTGATGAAAAAGAGAAAATAAGTGATTCCCCCCCAACACCGTGTTCTCACTAGGTGAAATTACATCACTTCATAACGTTCCCATGGCAACAGGGGAAAATGGCTGCTCTTGTGTGAAGTAAACGCAACATTTTTCAACTTCCTGCTGAGATATATGTGACTTTTTTGCAACGAAAATGCGGGGATTATAAAATCATGCAAGTCCCGCATATTTTGCGTGGAAATCGGCAATTTATGCGGTGAAAGTGCGGCGTATTTGAAAAAAATGCGGCCCCCGCATAAATATGCAGACTTTGGCTGATTATGCATTGAATTATGCGATCGCATAATCACGTTTGAAGGTAACAGAAGTTTATTAATATCAAAAAGTTACGCACTAAAGCTTTAATGTCACATGGGAAGTCATAAAAAAAAACATGCATGTTCGTTCACTTTTATTCTGTATTTGACATTTAAAGATCACCTGAAACCTTATAACCCAAAAGACAACTTGCACTTGCAGCGTGATTTCTGAGTGGGAATATGAAGGTGCTGTTTGGATGTTAGACTTTTTAATGATATCTAAATAATAAAGAAGATCAGAGTACTCTTCATGTTTTAATAAAGCACATCTGCGGCTCTGCCACAGACACGTTCGACATTTCAAAATCAAATAAATAACGTCTGATTCATTTTGGTCGCATCTTTACCTTTTCTCGAGAATCAGGAGTGAGTTTGTACGGGGGAAAAAAAATGAAATGTCATTTAAAACAATGTAAAACAATTATAAAAGGCTTTCTCATTGTTTCCTAGTCCTCTGTGTTTGTGATTATTCATGTTGGCGCAGAGTTCTGAGACTTGTGGGGATTAAAATGGGAATGGCAGCAGTGACAGCAGGATGTGTGTTTATTACACCAGACAGCCGATATCTGGGATTTCACACTGCACGTAAATGGTCAGAAGAGAGAAAATGCCTCTGGCATCAACTCCTTGCTACTGTATCTTGACTGTTGCACTCTGCGGTGATGCGTGTGGTGCTCAGAGCTCATTTCAAAGCAGGGCACGTAGCCTAAGACCCTGTTGTACCTACCCCCTCATACAGTATAGCCATCATACAGCCATTATGCATCCTCACCCTGTGTACCATACTATATATATATATATATATATATATATCTGCATAGAAATACGGTGACTGTTTAATTGCAGTGTAATTTTCCGCAAATCCCAGGTCTTAGCTTCATAGAAGCCCCAATGTACCTTTTATAATTGCTGTCCTTGTACGGTACCTTGCTCAAATGAGGGTCAGCCACGCGAGTTAAGTTGCTGAGATGGAGAAGATAGCAGAAGCGTGAAATAGAAGAAAAAAAGGACTGGACGGATGATGAAAATGTAAAGTGAAAAAGGAAAAATTAAAAAGTTGGAAAGGAAAGAAACAAAGTTCCAACACCAATTTCCGAGCAAATACACAAATAACAGCTGGATATGTAACTGTGGCTTAAGAAAGATGGATAATAGAGAGAAAATGCAAAAATGGCTGGAACAAAGACTAGTACAGAAGTAAGGGCAGCACTTAAACCTGCATTTAGCATATTTTATAATATTAACATACAATCAAGTGGGATGTGAAAGGGTTGTGCGTTGTGCCAAACAAACTCTGCAGTGTTGTGCAGCTTTTAACCTCATTTAGCTCATTCATGCTGGTGATGTATTAATGTTGGAAGAAATGGGAAAAGTCTGTGGCAACCTCTTCAACTACAGCCATCCAACCCGGTCTCACGGCAGCTCGGGAAATGGTCACGTTATTTAATCTATTGATCCGTGTACACGGACACGTTTATCTCATTACATTACATTACATGTCATTTAGCTGACGCTTTTATCCAAAGCGACTTAAAATTGCTATATATATCAGAGGTCGCACGCCTCTGGAGCAACTAGGGGTTAAGTGTCTTGCTCAGGGACACATTGGTTGGTGTATCGCAGAGGGAATCGAACCCGGGTCTCCCACACCAAAGGCATGTGTCCTATCCACTGAGCCATCACCACCCAAAAAGAATGTAGATTTACATCACAAGTCAAATACACAGAACTCTCTAAATTCCTCTGGAGAATGCAGGCGACGATCCCGCTACCTCTCGCATGCTAAGCGAGCGCTCTACCATTTGAGCTAATTCCCCTCGTTTTTTTTTTTTCCGAGGTGGTGAGCACGTCTTATAATCTATTGTATTTCAATGGGAAGCATCTTTCGTGATCACAGTAGCGAGTAGTATGAAATGCCGAAAATCCGCGCAGGGAGGTTGGTTGGGGGGGTGGATGGGTCAAACAACACAGGACTTTCACCCAGGAGACCGTGTGTCACGTTTCCTTTCCCCGTTCTTCTTTTCCTAAACATAACCGTCCCAATGTTGTCGCGCGGATCGTGTCCCGGCGTGTGACGTGTCCTTTCCCCGTTCTTCTTTTCCTAATCATAACCGTCCCTTTGTTGTCACGCCTCCCCCAGGAGACCGCGGATCGTGTCCCGGCGTGTGACGTGTCCTTTCCCCGTTCTTCTTTTCCTAAACACAACCGGCCCGATGTTGTCGCGCGTCTCCCCCAGAGACCGCGGATCGTGTCCTGGCGTGTGACGTGTCCTTTCCCCGTTCTTCTTTTCCTAAACATAACCGTCCCAATGTTGTCGCGCGGATCGTGTCCCGGCGTGTGACGTGTCCTTTCCCCGTTCTTCTTTTCCTAAAAATAACCGTCCCGATGTTGTCGCGCGTCTCCCCCAGAGACCGCGGATCGTGTCCCGGCGTGTGACGTGTCCTTTCCCCGTTCTTCTTTTCCTAAACATAACCGTCCCAATGTTGTCGCGCGGATCGTGTCCCGGCGTGTGACGTGTCCTTTCCCCGTTCTTCTTTTCCTAAAAATAACCGTCCCGATGTTGTCGCGCGTCTCCCCCAGAGACCGCGGATCGTGTCCCGGCGTGTGACGTGTCCTTTCCCCGTTCTTCTTTTCCTAATCATAACCGTCCCTTTGTTGTCACGCCTCCCCCAGGAGACCGCGGATTGTGTCCTGGCGTGTGACGTGTCCCTTCCCCGTTCTTCTTTTCCTAAACACAACCGGCCCGATGTTGTCGCGCGTCTCCCCCAGAGACCGCGGATCGTGTCCCGGCGTGTGACGTGTCGTTTCCCCGTTCTTCTTTTCCTAAACACAACCGTCCCGATGTTGTCGTGTCTCCCCCAGAGACCGCGGATCGTGTCCCAGCGTGTGACGTGTCCTTTCCCCGTTCTTCTTTTCCTAAAAATAACCGTCCCGATGTTGTCGTGCGTCTCCCACAGAGACCGCGGATCGTGTCCCGGCGTGTGACGTGTCCTTTCCCCGTTCTTCTTTTCCTAAACACAACCGGCCCGATGTTGTCGCGTCTCCCCCAGAGACCGCGGATCGTGTCCCGGCGTGTGACGTGTCCTTTCCCCGTTCTTCTTTTCCTAAACATAACCGTCCCAATGTTGTCGCGCGGATCGTGTCCCGGCGTGTGACGTGTCCTTTCCCCGTTCTTCTTTTCCTAACCATAACCGTCCCGTTGTTGTCGTGTCTCCCCCAGAGACCGCGGATCGTGTCCCAGCGTGTGACGTGTCCTTTCCCCGTTCTTCTTTTCCTAAACACAACCGGCCCGATGTTGTCGCGTCTCCCCCAGAGACCGCGGATCGTGTCCCGGCGTGTGACGTGTCGTTTCCCCGTTCTTCTTTTCCTAAACACAACCGTCCCGATGTTGTCGTGTCTCCCCCAGAGACCGCGGATCGTGTCCCAGCGTGTGACGTGTCCTTTCCCCGTTCTTCTTTTCCTAAAAATAACCGTCCCGATGTTGTCGTGCGTCTCCCACAGAGACCGCGGATCGTGTCCCGGCGTGTGACGTGTCCTTTCCCCGTTCTTCTTTTCCTAAACACAACCGGCCCGATGTTGTCGCGTCTCCCCCAGAGACCGCGGATCGTGTCCCGGCGTGTGACGTGTCCTTTCCCCGTTCTTCTTTTCCTAAACACAACCGGCCCGATGTTGTCGCGTCTCCCCCAGAGACCGCGGATCGTGTCCCAGCGTGTGACGTGTCCTTTCCCCGTTCTTCTTTTCCTAAACATAACCGTCCCAATGTTGTCGCGCGGATCGTGTCCCGGCGTGTGACGTGTCCTTTCCCCGTTCTTCTTTTCCTAAAAATAACCGTCCCGATGTTGTCGCACGTCTCCCCCAGAGACCGCGGATCGTGTCCCGGCGTGTGACGTGTCCTTTCCCCGTTCTTCTTTTCCTAATCATAACCGTCCCGTTGTTGTCACGCCTCCCCCAGGAGACCGCGGATCGTGTCCCGGCGTGTGACGTGTCCCTTCCCCGTTCTTCTTTTCCTAAACACAACCGGCCCGATGTTGTCGCGCGTCTCCCCCAGAGACCGCGGATCGTGTCCCGGCGCGTGATGTGTCCTTTCCCCGTTCTTCTTTTCCTAACCATAACCGTCCCGTTGTTGTCGTGTCTCCCCCAGAGACCGCGGATCGTGTCCCAGCGTGTGACGTGTCCTTTCCCCGTTCTTCTTTTCCTAAACACAACCGGCCCGATGTTGTCGCGTCTCCCCCAGAGACCGCGGATCGTGTCCCGGCGTGTGACGTGTCCTTTCCCCGTTCTTCTTTTCCTAAACACAACCGTCCCGATGTTGTCGTGTCTCCCCCAGAGACCGCGGATCGTGTCCCAGCGTGTGACGTGTCCTTTCCCCGTTCTTTTTTTCCCTAAACTCAACCGTCCCGATGTTGTCGCGCGTCTCCCCCAGAGACCGCGGATCGTGTCCCGGCGTGTGACGTGTCCTTTCCCCGTTCTTTTTTTCCCTAAACTCAACCGTCCCGATGTTGTCGCGCGTCTCCCCCAGAGACCGCGGATCGTGTCCCGGCGTGTGACGTGTCCCATCCCCAGTCTTCTTTTCCTAAACATAACCGTCCCGTTGTTGTCGCGCCTCCCCCAGAGACCGCGGATCGTGTCCCGGCGCGTGACGTGTCATTTCCCCACGTTCTTCTTTTCCTAAACATAACCGTCCCGTTGTTGTCGTGTCTCCCCCAGAGACCGCGGATCGTGTCCCGGCGTGTGACGTGTCCTTTCACCACGTTCTTCTTTTCCTAAACATAACCGTCCCGATGTTGTCGCGCGTCTCCCCCAGAGACCGCGGATTGTGTCCCGGCTTGTGACGTGTCCTTTCCCCGTTCTTCTTTTCCTAAACACAACCGTCCCAATGTTGTCGCGTCTCCCCCAGAGAACGCGGATCGTGTCCCGGCTTGTGACGTGTCCTTTCCCCACGTTCTTCTTTTCCTAAACATAACCGTCCCAATGTTGTCGCGCGTCTCCCCCAAAGACCGCGGATCGTGTCCCGGCGTGTGACGTGTCCTTTCCCCACGTTCTTCTTTTCCTAACCATAACCGTCCCGTTGTTGTCGCGCGTCTCCCCCAGAGACCGCGGATCGTGTCCCGGCGTGTGACGTGTCCTTTCCCCGTTCTTCTTTTCCTTAACACAACCGTCCCGATGTTGTCGCGTCTCCCCCAGAGACCGCGGATCGTGTCTCGGCGTGTGACGTGTCCTTTCCCCATTCTTCTTTTCCTAAACATAACCGCCCCGATGTTGTTGCGCGTCTCCCCCAGAGACCGCGGATCGTGTCCCGGCGTGTGACGTGTCCTTTCCCCGTTCTTCTTTTCCTAAACACAACCGTCCCGATGTTGCTCGTCTCCCCCAGAGACCGCGGATCGTGTCCCGGCGTGTGACGTGTCCTTTCCCCGTTCTTCTTTTCCTAAACATAACCGTCCCGATGTTGTCGCGCGTCTCCCCCAAAGACCGCGGATCGTGTCCCGGCGTGTGACGTGTCCTTTTCCCACGTTCTTCTTTTCCTAACCATAACCGACCCGTTGTTGTCGCGCGTCTCCCCCAGAGACCGCGGATCGTGTCCCGGCGTGTGACGTGTCCTTTCCCCGTTCTTCTTTTCCTAAACACAACCGCCCCGATGTTGTCGCGTCTCCCCCAGAGACCGCGGATCGTGTCCCGGCGTGTGACGTGTCCTTTCCCCGTTCTTCTTTTCCTAAACACAACCGTCCCGATGTTGTAGCGTCTCCCCCAGAGACCGCGGATCGTGTCCCGGTGTGTGACGTGTCCTTTCCCCGTTCTTCTTTTCCTAAACACAACCGCCCCGATGTTGTCGCGTCTCCCCCAGAGACCGCGGATCGTGTCCCGGTGTGTGACGTGTCCTTTCCCCACGTTCTTCTTTTCCTAACCATAACCGTCCCGATGTTGTCGCGCGTCTCCCCCAAAGACCGCGGATCGTGTCCCGGCGTGTGACGTGTCCTTTCCCCACGTTCTTCTTTTCCTAACCATAACCGTCCCGTTGTTGTCGCGCGTCTCCCCCAGAGACCGCGGATCGTGTCCCGGCGTGTGACGTGTCCTTTCCCCGTTCTTCTTTTCCTTAACACAACCGTCCCGATGTTGTCGCGTCTCCCCCAGAGACCGCGGATCGTGTCTCGGCGTGTGACGTGTCCTTTCCCCATTCTTCTTTTCCTAAACATAACCGCCCCGATGTTGTTGCGCGTCTCCCCCAGAGACCGCGGATCGTGTCCCGGCGTGTGACGTGTCCTTTCCCCGTTCTTCTTTTCCTAAACACAACCGTCCCGATGTTGCTCGTCTCCCCCAGAGACCGCGGATCGTGTCCCGGCGTGTGACGTGTCCTTTCCCCGTTCTTCTTTTCCTAAACATAACCGTCCCGATGTTGTCGCGCGTCTCCCCCAAAGACCGCGGATCGTGTCCCGGCGTGTGACGTGTCCTTTTCCCACGTTCTTCTTTTCCTAACCATAACCGTCCCGTTGTTGTCGCGCGTCTCCCCCAGAGACCGCGGATCGTGTCCCGGCGTGTGACGTGTCCTTTCCCCGTTCTTCTTTTCCTAAACACAACCGCCCCGATGTTGTCGCGTCTCCCCCAGAGACCGCGGATCGTGTCCCGGCGTGTGACGTGTCCTTTCCCCGTTCTTCTTTTCCTAAACACAACCGCCCCGATGTTGTAGCGCGTCTCCCCCAGAGACCGCGGATCGTGTCCCGGCGTGTGACGTGTCCTTTCCCCGTTCTTCTTTTCCTAAACACAACCGCCCCGATGTTGTCGCGTCTCCCCCAGAGACCGCGGATCGTGTCCCGGCGTGTGACGTGTCCTTTCCCCGTTCTTCTTTTCCTAAACACAACCGTCCCGATGTTGTAGCGTGTCTCCCCCAGAGACCGCGGATCGTGTCCCGGCGTGTGACGTGTCCTCTTCCCGTTCTTCTTTTCCTAAACACAACCTCCGTATAGATGCTTCCCATTACCTGCTGACCACCACAAAAAAAAACTGACATAAACATGTCCGTGTATACGAATCAACAGATTAAAAATAACGTGACCATTTCACAAACTGCCGTGAGACCGCGTTGCGCCATCAGACCAGAGCTTATATTTTCATCAAGTTACATATTTGGAGTCGGATTTAAATCACAAAAAAATTAAGATGTGAAGCAGTGTTAATTAATTTCTGCTGCTTTGCAGCAGTGGACCAAGCTGTAAGTCAAGTCAACTTTATTGTTAATTCTGCAATATGTGCAAGACATACAGAGCACGATCCACGGTGCAGTAAGGACACGTACAACAAGTTTAATATAAAAGATAAGAAATATACACAAATAAAGATAAAAAATATAACTAATATATACAAATATAATACAGGAAGTATTTAACATATACAATACAGTTATACATTATAAATAGTGCAAATGTGAAAATCAAACAGTACAGAAAACCAAAGATGAAGTTATTTGAAATGTGCGATATAAAGGAAGAAGTCCTGAGTGTGTAAACACTGATTTCATTTTGTAAAGGTATCAATTTTGATAATATTGAAAACAGCTGTCTATTGAAGCAGCAGACACAGAGCAGAATTAACATTCATTTGGATTTGGGACTGTGGCTACCTGACCCCTTTATCTCTGTTAGTTCTCCACTAACTCCTGGGGGGAAGGGCTGTCTCTTTAGCTGCTAAATGCTGCACTGGGTCTTGCATCTTGACCTGCAATTTGATGAGAAAGACTTGAGACTTTACCTTGACACAGTTTTGGTGTTAATATTTTTTTTTTGCTGCTGTTGTTGGTGCCTTTGCAGCCATTTTGGCATGTGTGTCTCTATACGCTTCTTCTCGCCCAGTGGCAGATATTGTAGCCATTAGACGGTCCCTCCAGAAAAACGTGATTATGCAATCGCATAATTCAATGCATAATCAGCCAAAGTATATAGCATATTTATGCGGGGGCCGCATTTTTTCAAATACGCCGCACTTACACCGCATAAATTGCCGATTTCCACGCAAAATATGCGGGGCTTGCATGATTTCATAATCCCCGCATTTTCGTTGCAAAAAGTCACAAATATCTCAGCAGAAAGTTGAAAAATGTTGTTTACTTCACACAAGAGCAGCCATTTTCCCCTGTTGCCATGGGAACGTTATGAACGTTTTTTTCTGTTTTTCATCAAAACGCAGTTTTTGCAAGTTCCCGCAATTTCATCGCATAAAATTGTATAAATATCCCGTATATTCCATCACATTTTTTAAGAAAACGTGCCGCATAATCAAGGATTTTTGCCCGCAACAATCACAAAAAAACTCTGCGTTTTTCTGGAGGGACTGATTAGAAATCCCTCATATGTGGCCGGGTTGGGTCAGTGGGTAGAGCAGGCGCACACACCTGAACACACCTCCCTGTAAGACCAGCACGCCCAGAATGCACCTGAACACACCTCCCTGTAAGACCAGCACGCCCAGAATGCACCTGAACACACCTCCCTGTAAGACCAGCACGCCCAGAATGCACCTGAACACACCTCCCTGTAAGACCAGCACGCCCAGAATGCACCTGAACACACCTCCCTGTAAGACCAGCACGCCCAGAATGCACCTGAACACACCTCCCTGTAAGACCAGCACGCTCAGAATGCACCTGAACACACCTCCCTGTAAGACCAGCACGCTCAGAATGCACCTGAACACACCTCCCTGTAAGACCAGCACGCCCAGAATGCACCTGAACACACCTCCCTGTAAGACCAGCACGCCCAGAATGCACCTGAACACACCTCCCTGTAAGACCATGGGCGCAGGTGCATTTGCTGTTTAAACGACGTGGGCGCTGGACGGGACATTGCCAACTGTCGTGCAGCAGTGGAGAAAAGTGAGAAGGCTGCAGATGTTAAAATGGTGGCATTTCTTAGATGACAACATCTTGTTTTGGAGCTTTTTTTACTCAGAACAGAAGATAAGTCAACCATTAGAATTCATTTTCACATCCTCTTTTAAGATATTCAACCCATTCTTTGTCATTTTTGACTGTGAGAGCAGCCGTTGATTGAAAGCCTTCAGCCTTCGCAGGGAGTTAAACTTTCGACCCCCCCCCCCCCAGTTACAGAGAAATGAGGTCAGGGTCAGTCTCAGCATCCCATCCCACACACTGACAATACCTTGAGTCTTTACCTTGTTTAACCTTTGCTCCTCAGGGACACACAGCAAGGCTCTGGGTCCTCTAATGAGCCGCATTGTTGTGTGCTTGTGTGTGCACAGCTGGGAGTTTGTGGATGTGGTAAACAGGTACAGGAGGGGGATGACGGAGGGTTTATAATGTGGTGGGCGAGGAGACAGAGAGGTGAAATATCCGGCGTTATGAGTTGTGTGTGTTTGTCTATATGTCCTTTTGCTTCAACATATGGGAGGACCAGTTCAAATGTTAGACGGAGACT
This sequence comes from Gymnocephalus cernua, assembly GCA_023631565.1. Lineage (NCBI taxonomy): Eukaryota > Metazoa > Chordata > Actinopteri > Perciformes > Percidae > Gymnocephalus > Gymnocephalus cernua. The sequence continues at coordinate 39,798,638 of CM042429.1, forward strand.
ATTTTTGTAAAGTGAGAAACATTTTCTCTCACTTCGGCAGAGAGTTGTTTCACGGTTAAAGCATAATTATGTTTTTATCACAGATTGGATGTTTTCATAGTTTTGCCATCATTCCTATTAGTAACGCTAGTATTTTACTCACCAAGTAAATTATGGAGTTCTGGAAACACAGCAGCATTTTCAAAAAAGGAAGTGAAATGGAGCAAGAAACAAGTCTGGGTAAACCAGCCTGATCTGCTGGTGATGTGATGTCTCCCTGCAGCTCGGTCTGGAAACCTGTACGTTTATCTCTCCTGCTTCAGTTCACAATTTTGCGGGAACCAATCACAGACTGGCTTATCCACCTGGCGTGCTATTGGCGGGTTTAACACGATGACGATAGAGAAGCGACCAAGCAGCTTCTTGTTTACATTCAACATGGCGGCCACCGAAGCGCAGCAACACGTTGATGCCGCTGTCGCTGGATCACCCGGATCGTTGCTCTGATTGGTTGAAGGACTATCCAATTGCGTACATTTGCGAGTCATGTGAACTATGCCCGTTGGTCCCGCCTCTTGTGCAGAGAAAACACAGAGCAGACTCCCCAGACTAATGTTCTATCTGAAAAGATGGAGCTTGGTCTGATAGCCAAACTAGCAAGAAACCCAGGCAGTCAGAAGGCAGGTTGTAAACAAACCAGCAGCTTAGCCGGAGTATCTGAACCACTTTCTCTGGAGTTAAACTGAAACCATCAGTAGTAATCCGTCGTGGCACATAGAGTGGGTGCACAGCTACGGAAAGTACAGCAGGAGAAAGATCAACCAGGAAGTTGCTCTATAAACTGTGGATGTTGTGCAACAGCAGAAGTGAGGAAGATATTCCAGTGTCAGCCAGGGATGGTTTGGCTCTGACCTGCTGTCTAGTGGATATACTTTTAAATCCTCCAGATACACAAGTAGGCAGCTAAGTATGTGAGCGCTGCCAACTGTGCTGCAGCTGCTTGTCTACACATATGTGTTGGTAAAAAACAAGTGCAGTACGTAAGAGGCATGTTGTATTGTTTATAGTTTTTAGTATTTTAGAGCTGTCCACTTACGATCCAATCACTCAGATCGGATTCTAATACCAGGGAGAAACGGGGTATTTGTGTTTGTGATTAGCAGATACAGAGAGCATGGCGGACAGAGGACATTAAAAAAGTGCAGGACAGGCCAGTTACTATGGTGTGTGTGTGAGTGTGTGTGTGTGTGTGTGTGTGTGTGTGTGTGTGTGTGTGTGTGTGTGTGTGTGTGTGCGTGCGTGCGTGCGTGTTATGTGCAAATGTGCTCTGTGTGCTCTGTGTGTGTGTGTGTGTGTGTACACAGAGGACACATCACAGCTGCCCTGACATTCTCCAAAGACAACCTGAGAACAAGATAACGACCTGCTGGCCTTGGCTGAAATATTAGCGCTGCCCGTCTCACACCGTGGGGTTGTTTCTTGGCAGCTGAGGAAAATCAAACCTCTCTCTCTCAACAGATACGGGCACACTCTACCCGGTGAGGGACCACGGTGGGATTTCTGTGTAATTCAAAGATAGAGTAACATGTCATCCAGAGGGACTGAAATCTCAAAAGGCCTCATTTAAGGTAAAATGTTGAAAATGATTCCCCCACATGGCCACATGACTTCTTCAGACAAAACAGACGTAATGATGACCGGCTTAATGCTGTCAAACCACAGATCTCAGATCAGCTTTCCGGTCACGTAGAATATGTGAAACAAGGACGTGGTGCATTCGATCATGAGCTTCTCACTGACCTTTACCGCTCCTGCGTGGAGAAATGAGAATCTGTCTCCCGCTGTCTCTCTTTCCAACTCTGGTGCTTCTTTCTTTTATTTCCCTCTCCTCCTATGCAGCGTACAACTGTAGCCAGACCACCAATGTTCAACACATTACTAATATCCATATTCATAAAGTCGGGTACGTCAGCCACCTGTTCGCCATTGATCGGCACTTATTGTTGCGAGACTCACAGATGTACCGAGATTTGGTCGAGAGACGAAGAAGTCTCATCTCAAAGGTGACATTCCAGGAGTTACAATAGCTTGTGATTGAGTGTTTGTTCCTACTTTCCTCCAGCTCAGGATTTCTCTGCAAAAAACAGCCTGGGGAAGGATCGAACATGTGAACTCTGGAATTAAAAAAAGGTAAATATAAGTTGATTATCGGTTCTAGCTTGGAGGATGTTTCCCGAATTGACCGGAGTTTATGAGGAACATCCGGCGGGACATAGACTACCAAAATACCAACATCCAGCCTCATCCATTCAGATAGAAAAGGGGTGCAGCACGCCCAGAATGCACCTGAACACACCTCCCTGTAAGACCAGCACGCCCAGAATGCACCTGAACACACCTCCCTGTAAGACCAGCACGCCCAGAATGCACCTGAACACACCTCCCTGTAAGACCAGCACGCCCAGAATGCACCTGAACACACCTCCCTGTAAGACCAGCACGCCCAGAATGCACCTGAACACACCTCCCTGTAAGACCAGCACGCCCAGAATGCACCTGAACACGCCTCCCTGTAAGACCAGCACACCCAGAATGCACCTGAACACACCTCCCTGTAAGACCAGCATGCCCAGAATGCACCTGAACACACCTCCTTGTAAGACCAGCACGCACGCCCAGAATGCACCTGAACACACCTCCCTGTAAGACCAGCATGCCCAGAATGCACCTGAACACACCTCCCTGTAAGACCAGCACGCCCAGAATGCACCTGAACACACCGTCCATTTCCCGTAAACTAATAACAACTTGGAGTAAGTGAAACTCCTTTGTGATAATATTCTAATAAGTAATCACATTAATGAAGAGACTGCTGAGAGAGACAAAGTGAAATTAACTGCAACTGAGGGAAAACAGCCCTCGGTGCAACAGATTCTTCATTATGACTCAGCTTATTTGATTTAACTTCCGACATTAACTGCTGAAAACTGTAAATCACTTTTGCTGATCAGTCGCTGGTAGGTTACAAAACGGTTCCTCAACATTAGCTGACTTCATGATTAAATACGTTCTGGCCTTCAGCGAAATCTCACCGAGGAGAGGCTTTAACCTCCTGTCAGAAAGTGACAACTCTTAGCTCCCAGATGTGGAAGTGATCAGAGAGAGTCTTACACAAATTCTTGCAACTCAACTTGCCCTCCTCAAACATTACTGGCTTCAAAGAGGATGCGAGCGGAAGAGACCCGGCCTCCTCCAGGAGAGAAAAGGGCCTCATATTTAATTCAGCAGTGCAGAAACCCACCCACGGGTGCATGCTTAACAAGAGTTTCATCTTTGTTTTTGTGTTAAACAAGAAGATTTCATGGATCCATATCATCTCGAGCTAAGTCTGCGGTACAGAGAGACCGCAGAATAACGCATAATATCTCATAACCTACTTTTGAAAGGGTAAGTCATGTAAAGGTCAAACAGGAGGGAAAACCTCATTCTAAAAGAGATGTTTGCTTTGATGGGTCTGCAGGTTTTTTTTGGTTTTTTTTGTTTACTTTTTCAAAAATCAAAAAGCCAAGAACAACATATTATATCACGATGAAGCATTACTTTCTCTTTCATCTTTTTGAAGAGGACAGCCTGTTACTCTGTTTACTGCGACACTGAGGAACTATTTCTATTGTGATCGACAGTTCGCTCGGATTGCAGTGATCGTGTGATGTTTTGACAAAAACAGCTGAATCGTTTGCTATTGTGTAACACAGTGTTTCTCAAATGGGGGTCCGTGTACCCCAAGGGGTACTTTGGAGGACTGCAAGGGGTACGGGAGCGCTTTTTTCTAAGTTTTTGGCACATTTTGGCACTATTTTCTACCTGTTCCTTCCTTCCTTCCTTCCTTCCTTCCCTTTTTCTACTGTCTTCTTTTTTTCTCCAATGTTGTCGAAGTTTTTGGTGCTTTTTTCAAAAAAACAATTCCTCCTTTTTCAAGGTTTTTGTCACTTTTTCCAAAGTTTGTCTTTCTTCTTTCTACCGTTTTTTTTTAGATGTCTGTTGTTTTTTAAGTTTTTGATACTATTTTCCACCTATTCTTGCCTTACGTCCTTCTTTCTACCGACTTTTTTCCAAGTTTTGACATTTTTTTAAAACGTTTTTGTTTTCCAGTGACATGGCTGTTTGGTAAATCCATCGCTGGTCAGGGGGTACTTGGGTTAAAAACACAATTCAAATGGGGTGCATTATTGAAAAAAGTTTGAGAACCACTGGTGTAATATACTGAAAGCCTGAGTGGCACAGTGACTGAATGTTAAGTTTCCCCACAGCAAGAAAGCTCTGTGTTGTTTTCCCTCACGTTTTTTTTGTCACGTTTTTTTTGGTCACGTTTTTCTCCCTCATGTTTTTTTTTTCTGTCCATGTCACAAACTCGAGATCTTGAGTTTAGTGTTTGTCCCCAGTACATGCTTTTTTCCCCTTTGTTTTATTTTTTTTCCTCCATGTCACCTCCGGGACTCTGTATGAATGTGATTAGAGGCTATAGTACAAAAAAAAAGTATCTCTAATCAACAACCATATGTGGCTGTTGACGCATAGCTATCAAACACTCATTGGTTTTTAGGGTTAGAATCTAGATCCACGACCTTCCACTTGCGGTGCTGCCGGAAATTCCTCCGGATGTCCCTCTTTTCGGCCGGATGTCCGTCCCCCTTCCTCTGTCTCTGTGTTGGCGTTCTAACCTCCGGCTGATTTGTGAGGACTCTGGTTAACTGCTCCTCAGATCTCTGCAGGGTAAATCCAGACAGCTAGCTAGACTATCTGTCCAATCAGAGTTTTCTGTTGCACGACTAAAACTACTTTTGAACGTACACATGTTCCACCAAAACAAGTTCCTTCCTGAGACTATTTAGCAGAGGCACCGTGGCTCCGTCCGGCGCTTAGCACCGCCCAAGACAATTGTGATTGGTTTAAAGAAAACCCAATAAACCGGAGCCCGTTCTCTCATCCAGGAATGCTGTGTGGACTAGTCAGACCCTCCTTCACAGCGCTGTGGAGGAAGGTCTGGCAAAGCGAGACTAGGGCTCAGAGAGACTCTGGATAATTGTAACCTTAATGCATTTCTAATGTAGCTTCATCATCAGACAACCTGAGACATCTATTCCTGGATCCTTTAAAGTTAAACAGAAGTGGGAGACTGCACAGCTGTAATCATCTTGTCAACCATTGTATCCCGGCAGCAGACAACTTTGGCTTATTTAAAGCACAATCTATAAAAAAGGTGTAATGTGAATGACGTAAATGCACAACTTGGTTGGTTAATTGCAAAATATTTGAATAATATAATTTAGAAGGCAAGGTTATGAAGCAAAAGTTGGTATTTAAGAGGTTATTTAGCAATTTGTGTCCCATATTTAACATATTCTCCGGCCAATTACAGACAAATATTAACTCAGTTCATAGTGAACTGAACTATTTGTACAGTATGATGGAGCTGCAGAATCCTGTTGCTCCCTTTTGTAAACAGAGACCTGGAATCTGAAATCTGCCATACTATTGAAATATGATTTTTACTCTTGAATAAGTGGTTGCTTTTGGTAACAAGACGCATTAACCGCTACAACTCAAGGTCCTATTTAGACCATTTGCGTGATGAATGCTTTGTTGGTTTGCCATTATTATATCAATTTCACAGTCTCTTTCCTAGAAAAACATCCCTTTGGCAACCTCCGTCACTGATCTACTGGAGCACTGAAACACTGAAATACATTAAAGACCTTGTGTGTTCATGCTATATGGATACGGTGACCTTTCCCACCCACACACAGGCTGCTATCGCACAAATAATGCCCTCACTCTGCAACACTGTGAATGCTGCTAACCGGCAGCTTCTGCCAGACTAAAGGGTCTCTGGTTATGGGAGGAAAACAAAGTGTGGCCTGTGCTTTTTTAAAAGCATCAAGGCTTTTATGTTTATATGACAGTGGATGCAATGATTCATTTGGCATCAGGAGCGCATCTGGCTGCAAAAACTCAGAACAGAAAGAGGGAAAGAATAAGTCACCAATACACGGAGGTGAGTGTGTTGGGGGGGGCATAAATTCAATTTCATGAGCGTGGAAGAGATGTACTGAGATGATGTCAGAGATCTGAGAGAACAGAGGGAGAACTAAAGAGAAGAATCACACAGCAGAGGAGACGCCAATAACTTCTTTTTTCTCTCCCCGAAGCTTGAATTCTATAGCAAAAAACCTATTAAAAAAAATAAAATAAATTGATTGCTATGTTACCTGATTTGAAACCATTTCTCATTTATTTTCGTGGTCAGGAGTTATTTTGAGAACGGTTGGTATTTCTTTACAAAGAGACTGCATTAAAAGTATTTACTTTAGTGTCTCAAATGACTATGATATAGCTCAGACTATTTGGTAATCAATGATATGTCTCCAAAATGGAAAGCATATGGTCTGTAACATGTCCTGCGAGGACTCTCCCTCACTGTGTCTGAGTGCTTAAGATTTAAGCTTCTGAGCTCAATTTCATCATTTTTATTTCTAAACGGCTCTAGAGTTGTTTTTTTTTTTACTTTCTGTGGATAGATCAGTCAGTCGCTCCAGAAAAACAAAGAGTTTTGTTGTGATTGTTGAGGGCAAAAATCCTTGATTATGCGCTGCACGTTTTCTTAAAAAATGCGATGGAATATGCGGGATATTTATGCAATTTTATGCGATGAAATTGCGGGAACTTGCAAAAACTGCAGTTTGATGAAAAAGAGGAAAAAAAAGTGATTCCCCCCCAACACCGTGTTCTCACTAGGAGAAATTATGTCACTTCATAACGTTCCCATGGCAACAGGGGACAATGGCTGCTCTCGTGTGAAGTAAACGCAACATTTTTCATCTTTCTGCTGAGATATATGTGACTTTTTTGCAATGAAAATGCGGGGATTATGAAATCATGCAAATCCTGCATATTTTGCGCGGAAATCGGCAATTTATGCTGCGAAAGTGCGGCGTATTTGAAAAAAATGCGCCCCCCGCATAAATATGCAGACTTTGGCTGATTGTGCGTTGAATTACGCGATCGCATAATCGCGTTTTTCTGAAGGGACTGGTTAGTAGATATAGTTTTACAAAAGCCATTTAGATCCATAGTTAACAGCCCAAGGCAGCCTCTCTCTCATGAACCATTCGTTCAAAAAGCCACAAAAAGCATTTTTTTATTTGCTATCGTTTTTATTTGCTGTATTTACTACATTGACGGCCGCTGTATAAGAACGCGTAGGGAGGAGGTCGGGGTGCTTGGGTGGGCGCTAACATTCAGGACTTTCAAGCCAGAGCGCAGAGCTCACTATCCGGGGAAAACTAAAGCCTTCCACCCAGGAAGTTCCTCAGGAGTGTTTTAATCCAAACCACGATCTTTTTCCTAATCTTGACTAGTCGTTTTGTTGCCTAACCTTAACTGTCTTTGCGGAAAAACTTTCTTATTTATATTAACACACCCTTTGCATGTATCACTGTATCATCACTGTTGCTGCCCAAACTCTACCCATCATCCACCTGCAGGCTGAAAACATTTTTTTTACTTTTAGTGGAGGGACATGTGCTATCGTCGTTCCCCAATCTCCCTCTGCGCAGCCTTCGGGGACGGACAGCGTCACAGCAAAGAAATATATATTTCTTACCGGGAGGTCGCCGGTTCAATCCCCAGACCGACTGAGGTGCCCTTGAGCAAGGCACCTTAACCTCCAACGGCTCCAGTGGAGCTGCTCAGTGGCAGCAGGTCAGACTGTGGTTGGACTGGGCAGCTTCCAGTATGAATGGGGAACTGTGGGAATGTGACAGGTCCTCGTTGCAAATGAGAAGTTGTTCTCAATCGACTTACCTGGATAAATAAAGGCTAAAAATAAAATAAAAAAAAATAAAAACGACCTTGTCGCTGCGGATCGACTGAAGCGTGGTGTCGTGTCCATTTTCGCTACTCGGGAACCAAAGTTTCCTGAGCATTTTTGTAGTAGGGCGTCTAGAAGGAAGGACCCGCAAGAGACTTCCCCCAGTCTCCCCTGTGCTCTACTTCTATTGGCTAGTCGCATCGCGCTCAATAGATTAATTTGCATAAAGATGGGCATTGGCCAGCGTTTTGACTTCCCGGGATGCTTTGCTCACCAATATGAATAAAGTGGAGCGCGACGCGACTGAAATGATGCACGACCAGGTGGATCTGCACGGTGAGTCGAGCTGATACGGGCCGGTTCAGACCGCTGAAACGTTTCTCTGCGACGTTCTAAAACGGTTTCTTCTCGTTGCAAATCTTTGGTCTGAACTAGGCTTTACTGTATATGTTCGCTATACACTTCTGCTGCAAAGTCCTAGTTGGAAAACACATAGACTATATATATATATATATATATATATATATATATATATATATATATATATATATATATATACACAATCTTTTTATCTGCTGCAACTGTTGGGAGTTTTTTGTTTCAACAGAGAAATCTCAGCAGCTTGGCCCAGTGATCGTAGAGAAAATAGAGTAGATAGTGGAGTCACTGGAGTTAATATATAAGCCAATAAGCCTGTCCAGATATATGATCTTTCCGTGTTAGAAGGGGAAGTGAAATTCATAATAACTGCTCATTTAAATAAATAAGAGCAAAGTCACAAACAATGAGACGGCTAACGAGCAGGAAAACAACCAGCACTGCCACAACACTACAAAAGTAAATGCCAGGAATAAGTTATGTAGGAGGGAAAATGCAAAGCAACATGTGGGTCCAAGGCCGGTGTGCAGAGGGAGCCTCGGGTTTTTGCAATGATTTAAACGAACTGAGAGACTCGGGGTAAAGAACAAAGCCAAAGGCCAGAATAGAATACTTTGACATTTCCACACATATCGCCAGCTTGAATGCAAAGTGGTTATATTCACTGTGAAATTTAAATATATCTTGTGGGCTTAAAGCTAGAGATTACTGTAGTAGCGGTGTAATACCAAAGCACGACCCTGAACTAAGCCAGTCTGATCCGGTGTCAGAGACATGAGGACAATTAACACACAGCAGCACACAGAGAAAAGGTGGCCTTTACTCTATGTATAGTTCATTAAACAACACTTAAGATGGGCTTATTAGTGGTTTGCAGTTTGCACACATGAGAGGAGCACAGTAATTGAGCTATAGCCCAAAACTTAAAATTAAAACAGAACGGGAATGCCAATGGACCTTGCATGCACAAAACCCCTGTATGTTGGGGCTCATTGAATACGACTGCTAAATAAAGTTAAAGCAAAGTCACAAGGACTAGAGCCTACAGTGTTGAATATGGTCATGAACAAGTCCCTCTACATGCATTGTAAACTTTAGCTTTGTATTTTAAAGCACTGATACCCAACCTAGGGGTCAGGACCCCTTCAGATGGCTGCACAATGATTAATGGGACTGGGCTGAAGGAAAAACATTCAGCTGCTACACAAATTTATCTTCATTCCTCCTGACTTTTCTTCATTCTTTGCCCTTTCCTCGTAAATTACTAGGTAGTTTGGCCTCCCGAGGCCTCTAACAATTACTCACAGGCAACAATCTGAGAAGTTTGTAAGTGAAAATCACTCCATGGTAATTTATGCAACCTGTGATGAGCATTTGCAAGTACACACTGCTTCATTTTAAGGCTTGTGATGTACCTTTTGACAACGTGTGGATGTAGACAAGCGGCTGCACGGCGAGCAGCATTGGTCACATACTGTGGTTAAAAATGATATCCATGAGGAGGAAGGCAAGGACCCTTATTATCAGAAATTCTTTAAGAGTTGCACAACACAAACACGATGACCCCGAGGGCAGCGAGGTCTGTTTCTCTTCAAAACTGTCAACTTTTGTGTGCTGCTGACCTTATTCACATACTGCCGACTGCCCACTCAGCTCATGTGCTTAATTGCATCTTGTTTAATTTCTGATGCTGAAGCAGAGACATCACGCCCACGCCAATGTGTAGTTTAAATTAAAAGTATAGCAGTACTTTAAGGAGTCACAAGGCCAAAAAGTTAACATTTTAAAACTGACTGAACAAGACAGTCAGTGTATTGCAGCATCCCATTGCCACTCTCACACTAACCTTCCGGATCAGGTACAGTAATTACATTTTACCTACTCATTCATAAACCATTAGACGGACAGGACAGGAGTGAGTGATACGGATGATAATATTGCAATAATTATCACAGTTTTACTTGATATCGTCAAGTGAGGTTATCAAGGTATTCAAAATGTTCATCAGTTTCTAAAACTAAATCCTATAAAGTTCTAATATAGACCCAATCACAATAACTTCCAGGTAGAAACCCCTGCGTCCTGCACATACAATTTAACGCAGCTGAGGAACAGCTGGATATACTCTCATCTCATTCATCTAAAACGCGTGTTCACCCGTTGGGCCAAAAACTAAAAAAACTGACCCTGACGGCGGAGAGATGTTGCTGTTCGTAACAAAGACGCCAGCAACTTAACACAGTACAGAAAATAAGCACAGCAGAAACGTCATATGTATACAGTATATACTGTAGGAATATGTCTTTAAACATTACAGTTACGGCTGTAAATCACATCAGCAATAAACAAATTTCACATCCCCGCAATTCAATTCAAACTGTCATTGTCTACCCGGAAGTGATGTTTGTGTTAGCGTGACGTCATTTGGCCTATATGTTTTTTTATTGTATTTTAGGGCATCATGCTATGAGAGATTTAGTTAAAAGTTAACCTGTTTTGATGATGGACCTTAATCTGTCGATTTAGTCACGCAGGCACAAAATGGGCACAAAGTGCAATGTATGTCCATGGAGAGACTGACATGTACATTGAGAAGCAAATTGGGGGGGTTATGAGAAGATCTGGACCGGTTTGTAAAATAAGAAGACATAGTGGAGCTGCTACTGTGATAGTAGTCTCGCTTTGCCAGACCTTCCTCCACAACGCTGCGGAGGAAGGTCTGACTAGTCCACACAGCATTCCTGGATGGGAGAGAAACGTGCTCTCGTTCATCAGCATTTCTGTAAACCAATCACAATCGTCTTGGGCGACGCTAAGCGCCGGGCGGAGCCACGGTGCCGCTGCAAAATAGTCTCAGGAAGGAACTTGTTTTGGTGGAACATGTGTACATTCAAAAGTAGTTTTAGTCGTGCAACAGAAAACTCAGATTGGACAGATAGTCTAGCTAGCTGTCTGGATTTACCCTGCAGAGATCTGAGGAGCAGTTAACCAGAGTCCTCACAAATCAGCCGGAGGTTAGAACGCCAACACAGAGACAGAGGAAGGAGACGGACATCCGGCCGAAAAGAATGACATACAGTGGGAATTGCCGGCGGCAACGGTGCAATTCTGGAAGTGAAAGGTCGTGGCCCTTTGATACTGTTATATAATGAGCTTTTTGTCTTTTGATTGTTGTAATAAACACAGCACTGCACAGGTTCAGTTCAGGGCTTCTGCATGTTCCTCTACTATACTTTTGTCTAACAGTGTATGGCTGCAGAGCAAGAATAAAGGCTAAAAAATACTAAGTCAGTCAATATGAACACATCTTTATGTATGTAGGACGCTGCAATGGAGTGGACGTTCTGGTAAGATGTTCCCATAACTAGTTAAAAGTCTTTCCCCACGCTGCACTAAAGCAATGACTGAAACCTCGGAGCAGTTCGGTGCCGTGTGCACCACAGGCAAGAATTTTAAACAGGTGCTTCATGATTGAGGCAGTTTTTTTCAGGTTGTACTTCAAGGTTTTTTTTTTTCTCTCCAGATAAATTATTTTAATCGGCCGAATTACATGCAGCAGTTATATTTAAATGTGGGTGCAAGTATGTATCGAGAATGTGTCTGTGCTGTGACGCTGTCCGTCCCCGAAGGCTGCGCAGAGGGAGATTGGGGAACGACGATAGCACATGTCCCTCCACTAAAAGTAAAAAAAATGTTTTCAGCCTGCAGGTGGATGATGGGTAGAGTTTGGGCAGCAACAGTGATGATACAGTGATACATGCAAAGGGTGTGTTAAATATATATAAGGCCCATTAGGATGTTGCCGAAGATTTTCACTCATATTTTATGTCCCCATGCATTCAAAAGTTGTTGTTTTTGTTCCTGCTTCTGGTAATACAAAGTAATAAAGCAAATCAGGAGAAAATTCAAATGAGCTGCTGAATATTCCTCAAAGTGTGTATTGTATCTCTTTTTTTGAATACATATAATCAATTTCATTATGAAATACATGTAAATTCTCGGAACTTTGTTTTTGCTAATAAAAGTGAACTATTCATATTTATTGAGTTGAGTAAGCAATGTGTGACTGTAGCACTACCACACGCTTGTCTCCCTCAACTAGTTTGCATGCTTCCCTTCATTTAAATCTGTAAGTGTTTTACTTTTCGTTTATTATTATTATTATTATTATTATTTTTTGTTGTTCTTGTGGCTTAAAGATCCTCCAGGAATGTGATGAACAGATATAAACCCACTTAGTTTGTTGCTGTTGATTCATCCTGGCAGTCAACAGCAGGTGTTTTATTAACTAAATTTGTCAAAAGTGTTTCTTTCTGACTCAATCTTTATATCATATTAAAGGTTTGTGATCACTGAGCAGCTGACTGCAACAAATGTTTTCAATAGACTCAGAAAAGTGCTTTAAAATCTCCCTTAAACTCTCCTGCGTTATTGACTTTAGACCAGGTTTTTGCTGATCAAGATAGCAATATGCCCAGAATGCACCTGAACACACCTCCCTGTAATACCAGCACACCCAGAATGGACCTGAACACACCTCACTGTAAGACCAGCACACCCAGAATGCACCTGAACACACCTCCCTGTAAGACCAGCACACCCAGAATGCACCTGAACACACCTCCCTGTAAGACCAGCACACCCAGAATGCACCTGAACACACCTCCCTGTAAGACCAGCACGCCCAGAATGCACCTGAACACACCTCCCTGTAAGACCAGCACGCCCAGAATGCACCTGAACACACCTCCCTGTAAGACCAGCACACCCAGAATGCACCTGAACACACCTCCCTGTAAGACCAGCACGCCCAGAATGCACCTGAACACACCTCCCTATAAGACCAGCACGCCCAGAATGCACCTGAACACACCTCCCTGTAAGACCAGCATGCCCATGGGCGCACAGATGGGCGCAGGTGCATTTGCTGTTTAAAGTGCCCATATTATGCTCATTTTCAGGTTTATAATTGTATTTTGAGGTTGTACCAGAATATGTTTACATGGTCTAATTCTCAAAAAACACCATATTTTTGCTGTACTGCTCAATGCTGCAGCTCCTCTTTTCAGCTCTGTTCAGGTCTCTGTTTTAGCTACAGAGTGAGACATCTCACCTCTATACCATCTTTGTAGGGATTTGCACATGCTCAGTAGCTAGGTAAGATCACATCAGCTAGCTAGCTTTTTTCTCTAACTTCAAGTCAGGATCAGCAGGGAGACTTCTTCTAAACGAGGGCGCACTTCCAACTTTGCGTGGAATACCTGCAGAACAGGGACAGGAAGTAGTTCTTTTGGAGATGATGGTGATTATGGTGTGTTGTAGCAGTGTTTTGCCATTGAGAACGAGGGGGCTAACCACTAGCATGCTGGTGCTAGCACCTCGCTAGCACCTTCTTTTGGCTACTAACGTAGAAAGCCGTGCAGATTTTGACCAGCTCACCCAGAGACTGAACGCAGGAATCATTCAGAAACCGTATCTCACTCAGAACAGCATGGATAGATATTTTTCCAAGTTTGTGTGCATGTGGAAACACAAGAGACACAAAATAACACCCCAAATCCCAGAAAAAGTGATTTATTTTCATAATATGGGCACTTTAAATGACGTGGGTACTGGATGGGAAATTGACAACTGCGTCGGCCTAAAACTAGCAAAGACTTTGCGCGCGTGCATTATAGGGCCCTTAAAGTTACTGTTCACACTCACTTAAACTCCAAACATGCTGGGTGTGAACTTGCCCTATATTACAATTGAAAAGACTTGCCGATGCAAGTCTCTCCTCTCAGTTTTATTTTCTGCCCACTGAAGGAACTGGTGACTATGTGGAAGAGTTAATGAGGTTCAGATGCTCTTTGCTGTCTCATTAAACTCTGCATCTCGACCAGTAGCCACGTAGCCTCGGCTCACTCGCCACACTCAAGTTGGCTGATAATGACTGAACAGCCGCTGCTTCCTAATTAAAACCCATAAAGCTCGAGCTAGTTCGAGAACGACATTAAAAATGGCAAGGTGAAGGTCTTAAGTGATTCCTGCTGGGACCACCGTGGTGCGAGTGGAGTGAGTGACTTTTAGAGAGCTTTCAGGTGACGCAACAACTTCCTGTGGCGCCCATATTAGAGGTTCTTGGCTGAAATTATTCTTTAATAGCTATAACAGTACCACAGACAGTAGCTAATGTAAACGTCTGAGTAGCAGTTGGTATTAAGTGGTACTATTAACATAAGGTAATAAAGTCAGAAACAAACTGACTTTTCAGGCTGCAATTCATTTTTTATCTTTTTATTTACAGGCTTTTAGCAAAGTCACTACATGTATTAGCCAGACATGCCATATATACGTATTGTTATTATCAAAATAATTTAGACCAATTTGCTACCGCTACTTTTTATGGAAACTTTGTCAGCCCTATCATTATTTTGTACCTTTCTTCTATTTGTAGGATACTAATACTGTTTTGGAGCTAGAGTTCATATAGTGCTTTGGGGAATGTAAACAGGACGTATAATGTCGCCATAAATTCATGAGTTACACTGTGGGGTAGAATGTTTTTTAGGCTTATATTTGTTTCCGTGTTTGCAAATGGAAGTCAGAAACTATTGAGAGACGACTTACACGTAAGCTGTACTTCCATTTAATTGTCAAGCAAACTAACTCTTGAAATGTTGCAGGAAAGAAATGTGAATTAGGCGGTTTCCATCAACTGGTTTGGAGCAAATTAATCAGGCTGCAGCATAGTTTTCATCAGAAGTTGGCGCTAAAGGCTACTCGTGGCTGTAATTCGCCAGTAAACAGAATAGAAGAAGTAGAGGTTGAGAGACCTAGCCTAGAAATCTAGACACACCCTAGAGGCAGTAAATTTAATTTGCAGCCAGTGTCAGTCTAGGAACTCTCCGTTGGCTTGCGACCTGGAAAAACAAAATTCTTGTCTGGCCAATCACATGGTGTATAGAGTCGGTGGGCGGGGCTTATGTCTACTGCTGCTGGCGAACAGCGGTCTTCAGGAAGACTTGGAGTTGAGCTTTTCTTTGAGAAAAGAACAAAGAACGGCACTGAAGTCATTCTTAAAAAAGGAAGATGTGTTCGGAGTTTAAAGTTTAATCTATCCACTAGCTCCGCCCCCTTCTTCGTTGCTCTGATTGGTTGTAGATCTATCCTATTGGTGCAGAGGGAGTTTGAAAGACAACCGTTTATCCCGCCCCTCGGGTTGAGCCCAGCCAATGGGGAGTTCCCAGACCCAACATCTGGATGTGGGTCAGACCCAACATCTGGATGTGGGTCAGACCCAACATCTGGATGTGGGTCAGACCCAACATCTGGATGTGGGTCTGGCTTGTCAGGCTACTTCTAACCCATTTACGAGAGAAAGAAATGGAGAGAGGTCTTCGGGAATGTGGTTCAATTGAGCACGTTTTAATTGTTCTTTAATTTCAGCTAGTACTGGTCATGTTTCATGCTGTCCAGACACAAAGACACATTGTGGGAATATCCCGGAAGACGCCGACAGCAGAGACGGTGAACACTGTGAGTTAAATTATCGGTACGTCCAAACTTAGCTGACGAAGGCGTTTCCATTTAGCGCATCAACTCTTTTTCAATAAAAGCACACAAAAACAGCTCACGCGAGCTTAAACATTTTTTTTTTCAAATTTTACCGTTTACATTTAGACGCTCTAAAATACGTATTAAAATATGTAAATAAAAAAAACGGCTATTGTTGATTTTTGATCTTTTACTGGATTTGTAGCCTGGTCTCCACCAGAGAAGGATCTGGGGAAGATTCATTCACAGCCCATTTCCAAAGGGGCGTCACCAACGGACGCCGCTCAAATGCCTCTGGGCGCAATTGGATAGTCCTTCGACCAATCAGAGCAACGATCCGGGTGACGTAGCAGCGACAGCGGCATCAACGGGTTGCTGCGCTTCGGTGGCCGCCATGTTGAATGTAAACAAAAAGCTGCTCGCCGTCGCAACGCTATCATCATCGTGTAAAGTCGCCTCAACGCTTGTGATTGGTGTCTCGATTTGGAAACATTAGAAATGGGCTTGAATGGACTCTTGGCCAGACGGACTTGCAGAGAAAATCTCAAATTTGCCGGAAGTTCGTCAGGGTTTTCACAGACTACTGGATTTGTTGACAAGTCCAGAAATCTAGACTCCCAGACTTATCCTTCAAACACAGCATGATGATCCAAATGATCCAATAAATAAGATTAAAAGTATCCACAGTCCATCTCGAAGTCAACAGTTTTTTTTTGTGGCGACAGCAGACAGACTCTGAAGTCATTTTTCTCCCTTTCACCACTTTGACACAGCCGCTGTCCTTTGGCTTTCTGTGGCGGTACAGTCAGACGGATCAGTTCGGCTAAAACTTTCGGTGCCTCATTGCACTCAAGGAGCTTATTGCCCGCTGGGATGCAGCCACCAAATCTGCTCTCTAATAACAGCAGCAGCACACAGGCTTGATTCCTGACCGGCAAATCAGCGTGACAGCTACTTTAAGCCTCACATCCTTGCTCCAGGCCCCCTTCTGTCAACTACGGTGCCGTCCCTTGTCACTGAGAAGGAATGTGCCGTGTATTAAGATTCCTCAAAGTGCTGTTTTACACGACGTGAC
Source organism: Gymnocephalus cernua (assembly GCA_023631565.1). Taxonomy (NCBI): domain Eukaryota; kingdom Metazoa; phylum Chordata; class Actinopteri; order Perciformes; family Percidae; genus Gymnocephalus; species Gymnocephalus cernua. The sequence continues at coordinate 39,815,479 of CM042429.1, forward strand.
TGAACCACCCAGTCTGACTGGGAGCCGGAGGGGGGGGGGTGGTGTTGAGACTGTTGGCGTGAATTCATGAATCTGCATTAGTAGCTAAAAAACACTGTCAGATTAGATGAAACTTTAAAGGCTAGAGTTGCAAAATTGGGTCATCGCAGTGGACATGACACAACTACAAATAGGAAGAAGAACATGTTCATCTGGAGTATTTTAGCATTGAATTGTTCTTAATTTGGCACAATAATGTGAAGGAAGCATCAATACTATGAAATACATTACGGACCAATGTATCAGGTTGATATAAACAGCTAGTCTATATCCACGACCTTCCACTTCTGGGATTGTTCAGGTGCCGTCCTGCAAATTCCGCCATTTCTGAGGACTGTCAATGGTTAACTGCTCCTCAGATCTCTGCAGGGTAAATCCAGACAGCTAGCTAGACTATCTGTCCAATCGGAGTTTCCTGTTGCACGACAAACTACTTTTGAACGTATACATGTACACACATGTACGCCCAAAACAATTGTGATTGGTTTAAAGGAATGCCAATAAACCAGAGCACGTTTCTCTCCCATCCCAGAATGCTGTGTGGACTAGCCAGACCTTCCTCCGCAGCGCTGTGGAGGAAGGTCTGCCAATGTGAGACTAATTAACAGCCAATATCAGCTCGCCACAGATCTGCACCAGCATTTAAGTTTCAGGTTATTTATGTAACATGCACAACAATTACATAAAAACACCTGAGATCTCAGACTCCCTCCTCGTTGAATATGTATATAAAAAGTAAAATATGATAATCTAAGACTAATCTAAGTGTAGAAGTTAAAATATGGGGATGAAATATAAAATGCTATGCAGTAAAATGAATAAACTGTTATATGAACGGGAATGTAAATGTATATGCATAATGAGAAGTGATAAATTGTAAAGATAAAACAGTAAGTAAAAGTATATAAAAGTAAAGTGACATTTATAGGAGCCAGGAGCCATGCCCACTGAATAAAATATTTTTTTAGCAGCTGTTTCACACTGGACTACTGATTCATCATTGCCAGGGAACCTTTTTATCTACTGGACATTTCTATTTAGCATATTAGTGAGAAATTCAGCCCTTCTGTGGATCCCCATTTCTCTGTAATAGTGAGTCATTTAGCCGAGGTTAGCGGTGGGTCAAGTAGACCATGTTAGTGCAGTAACATGTTATCTTTTTTATCTTTTTCTTGATCAGCCACATCATCCGACGACCATATGATCAGAACAAAGTATGCTAACATAATTAACACTAATCCCGTAACCTCATCTTGCAGCTCTGAAGCTGATGATGATCGTTATCAACGGGAGGCGGCACCTTGGAGATGACACGTCTGTAATCACGAGTCTGAGCCGGGCTCAAAACTTCTGGCGGGTTTGGGGTACAGCGGAGGTGTAATTAAACTAAAAGGCCGACAGAGTAAAAACACTTCAGTTTGACCCCCCCCGCCCGCTAGACTACTGGAAGTAACAGCCCCCTGAGTCCCAGCGGAGACTTCCTGGTTAAGGAAAGGTAGAATCACTAAAGTAAATAAATAACAACCAGCAGCTCTCTAGTTAACAGGCACCTCCTGCCTATAAGCTGTAAAATACACAGTAAAGCCCTAAAACACACACACACACACACACACACACACACACACACACACACACACACACACACACACACACACACACACACACACAAGGTCTATATAATCTCACATGCCGCTACATGTGTGAACACAAAGACACAGCTGCAGGGAACAACACATGTGCTTTTACTGTACTAGTGATTCTATTAAATTCAATTTTACTTATAGTGTCAATTCATAACAGCGTTATCCCAGGACACTTTACAGATAAGAGTAAGTCTCTAGACCACACTCTAGAATTTACAGAGACCCAACAATCCCCCCAAGAGCATGCATTTGGTGCGACAGCGGCGAGGAAAAACTTCCTTTTAACAGGCAGAAACCTCGGACCAGGCTCTTGGTAGGCGGCCATGTGAAGTGATCGGCTGAGAGAGAGAGAGAGAGAGAGAGAGAGAGAGAGAGAGAGAGAGAGAGAGAGAGAGAGAGAGAGAGAGAGAAATGACTCTAGCCCCCCCAACCATATTATATATATACATATGTATTCTTTCATTGCTAGCTTAGCTTAAGTATCAAGGGGATATTATGCTGCAGTCACAACAGTAGATGCAAAATTCTGAAAAAAATTATCTTAAAATATATCCACATTAAACTAAAACATCAGCAGGGCTTGATACCACTAGAAAATCTAATTATTTTTTTGTAACTTGGGTAATCTTACCATTTAAAACTCAAGTCACACAGTCTGGACTCTCTAACAGCCCTTTAAAAGTTAGTGAGATGTCCTCACTTTCCAACAATATCACATTCAAGGTGTAAAACTCAAATTGGCCCTTACAAAGATAAAAGCACAAGAGCACACACACACACACACACACACACACACACACACACACACACACACACACACACACACACACACACACACAAACCAACAGGGGTGTTGGACTGGGGGTGGAAATGGGACTGAGTACCCAGGTCGATGCGGGGAGGAGCCCATACAGAATGCCTTTACCTCTACAAGGCCCAGAATGTTGTTACACACACACACACACACACACACACACACACACAGTCCCTTTATAGAGATGTTGGGAGGAGGTAGGAGGTAAGTGAACAGCCCCAGGCTCGCCAGCGAGTGGTTCGATATAATGAAGAACATGTAGTTCAGATGTGTGAGTGAGTGTGTGTGTGTGTGTGTGTGTGTGTGTGTGTGTGTGTGTGTGTGTGTGTGTGTGTGTGTGTGTGTGTGAACCTAGGGGCGCTGCTTGCTCAGTACTTGATCTCGAGAAAGTCTGAGAGTTAGTATTTGGGGGAGGCAGAGCCCCCACGGGGATGAATGTTTAAATACAGCGAGCAGCGTGGGAGTGGAACCGGTGAGAAGGTTTCTCTGACAGAAAACGGCCCCTTCTGTGCTGACACACAGGGTGGGAACTTAAATTAGCCCCATGTTCGAAATAATGGCCCCAACTCTTAATTGGAAAGGGAAGTGTCAGTCCTCCCAGGCACCATTTTGACATTACATAGACGTTGATGTGACGGCCTGCACCAGGGGAGAAATACATCACCTATAAGTTTGTTAGTCATCCACAGCTGTAACATGCACGACTTTAAGAAATAACAACCAAAATGTTATCTAAGTTTTTTTTTACTGTTAAGTTGCAGAACTGTGTTGCACTCATCTGTGGTTTACATGTTGCAGTCTGTGTCTCTTTGAGTCTGTTACACAACATTAGTAACACGTATGTAGAAACGACAGTACAATTAAGTATGATAACAGGTCAGGTCTCCCAAATCACAAAGCTACATATGTTACCACTTACCACAAGTTGTTTTGAGCCATGCAGATCATTTTATATTAGTTTATTGAAAGTTTTAGATATCTGACACTGAGATTTCTGATTTCTAAGATTCATCGGCTGATATCTCAAACCCGATAGATAGATAGATAGATAGATAGATAGATAGATAGGGAGGTAGATAGATAGATAGATAGATAGATAGATAGATAGATAGATAGATAGATAGATAGATAGATAGATAGATAGATAGATAGATAGATAGATTTTAGGCATTCAGTAGCTTAGACAACCATAACACAACACATACACACATATATCTCACATACATAAAAGTCACTCACAGAAATGTAAAGAGTTAAATATTTACTATGACTATGAAAAGACAAAAATGTAAACCTAATAGAATTAGAATTGCTTGACAAACAAGGATATAAATAATATACGTTAAGAACAATATATAACAGGGAATAAGTTATAAGATGTAAATGTTATGACCATAGTCCAGATTATGTATATATCGGCCGCTATATATATATATAAAAAAAATTTCATTTGAGTCCTCACTAAAATAATATGATAATGCAGTTTAAAAATAAACTTGTTTGTTTTATTGTCACAACAGAACAGAGGAACATCAAAATATATTAAAGTTCTGATAAATAAAATGTATAAAAATTAGGGCTGTCAGTTTAACGCGTTATTAACGGCGTTAACGCAAACCCATTTTAATGCCGATAATTTTTTTAACGCACGAGTAACGCATAGAGAGAGCAACGGGATCTGTTAGTCCACTTCTTTAACTGTCTATGGCCACGCCATGTCCCGCCCTACGAAGCAGCTGATTGGTTTGGTTTAGGCATTTCACTGCGAGTGGCTTGGTCAGGGGATAGGACCTGAACAAATGGAGTTACGTTACCTTCGACGCCTGGCCAATAGTAGTGATTGAAGGGCGGGTCTTGTAATTTCGCAGACCGCAAACAAAACAGACACAAGCCTCGGCCGGTTTTAGCTTGCTAGCCGCGTAGCTTGTAGGCTCGTGACGGCGATTATCTTCAGAGCGAGCGAGTAGTGACTCTACAGTCAGTGAGAGAAACAAAGTGTCTCCTCTGTTCTTTCTGACCACGGTGGGAAACCTGGAGCAGGAAAACCCTCTCCTTGATTTTACGTTGGTTATGAAAGAGAACGAGAACCAGGAAATGAGTCACGGGAAACCAGTTGCTATGAGCCCATAGACAGTAGGACCAGTCACGCTCGCCTCAGTCATGAGGCAGTACTACCTGTAGTACTATCTGCAAGACTATCTGCAGTACTATCTGCAATGGAAAATCGAGGTAACAGCGTTACATTATGTGACAGATTATTAGATCCAAGTATGAATGTTAGTGTGAAATTGAACATAACGTATATGACAATGTTGTTTTCAATAAAAAAACAGTCACAAAGCAAGCCAATCTACTTTTCCATGCTGATAAGAGAATTAAAATGAGAAAATATAATGGGACAAAAAGAAATCAAGGGACATTTAGAATAGATAAAAATGTGCGATTAATTGCGATTAATCGCGAGTTAACTATGACATTAATGCGATTAAATATTTTAATCGCTTGACAGCACTAGTATCTTTTGGTATGCATTTCAGAAAAAAATGGTTAGGATTCAGGTGTAATTGCAAATAGTGATTAATCATGATTAATCCACTGAAAATTCTGATTAATTTGATTAAAAATTTTAATCATTTGACAGCCCTAATAAAAATACAAACTTAAGATACGATACGTTGTAGAGCGCCCTCTGGTGGACAAACTATGCAACGCCAACACTCACAACATAGTTGAAGGGGGTTTCGTCCGTTTTTATTTTATGTTTTAAATACTCATTTATCGGGCATTTTAAATGCCAATACCGATAGTTTGGAAAATACCTAATATCGGCCGACAATATCGGCCTGCCGATATATCGGTCGAGCTCTAGTAGCGATAAGATGAAAGTAAAGATAAATAGTCAGTCTGTCTGAGTTACTCTCCCATTGTGCAGAGCGGATTTCATCCCATAAACCATGCCAAAGAATAGTCAGAGTCTTGAAACAATTAGCATACCACAACAATATAGCCATCGTCATTATAATTTATCGGTACGGAGCAATCATCAAAGACCAGAGAGAACATGGAGCTCTGGATTTATTAGATGCTGATGGTAAACAAACACACTTTAGATTCCAGCCATAAAACAATCAACCAGATCCTATATGTGACTCGCAGATGTGGGGCTGTAATTTGAACTCATGGACCACTGTGTCTTCACAGCATCATTTGTGGGCTTTTATTATCTACTTATGTAGTCATTTATTTTTGACATTTGTATAAGTGTTGATTTCTTTCCTTGATTTTGATTTAAATTGTCTTATTAGTTTTGTTTCAACTTGATCTCACAGAATTCAGTGAAATGAACACGGCCCCTTAAGTTAAGGAAAAGGTCGTGGGTGGGCTTACGTTTCCATGACACATGGGACAACAACGAGATGGTTGGGTTTAGGTAAAGAAGAACGGATGGTTGGGTTTAGGTAAAGAACAATGGACGGTTGGGTTTAGGTAAAGAAGAACGGATGGTTGGGTTTAGGTAAAGAAGAACGGGACGGTTGGGTTTAGGAAAAGAAGAACGGGACGGTTGGGTTTAGGTAAAGAACAATGGACGGTTGGGTTTAGGAAAAGAAGAACGGATGGTTGGGTTTAGGTAAAGAAGAATGGGACGGTTGGGTTTAGGTAAAGAAGAACGGGACGGTTGGGTTTAGGAAAAGAAGAACGGATGGTTGGGTTTAGGTAAAGAAGAACGGGACGGTTGGGTTTAGGAAAAGAAGAACGGGACGGTTGGGTTTAGGTAAAGAAGAACGGGACGGTTGGGTTTAGGTAAAGAAGAACGGGACGGTTGGGTTTAGGTAAAGAAGAACAGGACGGTTGGGTTTAGGTAAAGAAGAACAGGACGGTTGGGTTTAGGTAAAGAAGAACGGGACGGTTGGGTTTAGGTAAAGAAGAACGGGACGGTTGGGTTTAGGTAAAGAAGAACGGACGGTTGGGTTTAGGTAAAGAAGAACGGGACGGTTGGGTTTAGGTAAAGAAGAACAGGACGGTTGGGTTTAGGAAAAGAAGAACGGGACGGTTGGGTTTAGGAAAAGAAGAACGGGACGGTTGGGTTTAGGTAAAGAAGAACGGGACGGTTGGGTTTAGGTAAAGAAGAACGGGACGGTTGGGTTTAGGTAAAGAAGAACGGGACGGTTGGGTTTAGGTAAAGAAGAACGGGACGGTTGGGTTTAGGTAAAGAAGAACGGACGGTTGGGTTTAGGTAAAGAAGAACGGGACAGTTGGGTTTAGGTAAAGAAGAACGGGACGGTTGGGTTTAGGTAAAGAAGAACGGGACGGTTGGGTTTAGGTAAAGAAGAACGGGACGGTTGGGTTTAGGTAAAGAACAATGGACGGTTGGGTTTAGGTAAAGAAGAACAGGACGGTTGGGTTTAGGTAAAGAACAATGGAAGGTTGGGTTTAGGTAAAGAAGAACGGGACGGTTGGGTTTAGGTAAAGAAGAACAGGACGGTTGGGTTTAGGTAAAGAAGAACGGGACCGTTGGGTTTAGGTAAAGAAGAACGGGACGGTTGGGTTTAGGAAAAGAAGAACGGGACGGTTGGGTTTAGGTAAAGAAGAACAGGACGGTTGGGTTTAGGAAAAGAAGAACGGGACGGTTGGGTTTAGGTAAAGAACAATGGACGGTTGGGTTTAGGTAAAGAACAATGGATGGTTGGGTTTAGGAAAAGAACGGGACGGTTGGGTTTAGGAAACGTGACACGCGGGACACGATCCCCGGTCTCCTGGGTGAAAGTCCTGTGTTGTTTGACCCACGCCATGATGTCTGATGTTTTGGGCTCACTCTCACTGAATCACGAGGTTATGAATGCATGGTGATATTTTTGCAGTGTAGTCAGTGGCGGAATTGTTTTCTGAAACTGCAAAATAGCACCAGGGAACGTTTGCGCTGGAACACGCCTCCTCTTTTCGCTGAAAGTTCATTCCCTAATTTACAGACGTGCGTCAGGGAAAAGTCCGCTGTGCGTTGGGTGCAGAATAGGAATGATACATGCGTCGGTGTACAAAGTCAATTGGCTGGGTGCAAGACAGGGCCCATAATGACATATAATGATGGGTATGGATATTGGATAGAGGCTACATTGTCTTCTCTTTAACTTTGACTGGATATATAGAAGTTTCTTGTTAAAAATTACACCATTTTATTATGTCATAACAAGTTCCTTGTTTTATGAAATAAGACAGAATGCCATTATAACAAGAAACATGTTTTTGTTTTAACAAGATATGTTGATTTTGTGCAATAACAAGAATCTTCAGTGAGATAATGAGAATGTTTCTTGTTAAAACTAAGGGGAAAGGAGCAGAACATTTTCTTCCTATAATAAACTGAGCAGAATTAAGGCAGAATATGCTTCTACAACATATATCAAAACTTCATGAATTAGTACTTTTCGTAATAATATTTATGCTCACTGTGTTTTCGTGTCGTCATTTTTACGCTGTGGCCTGTGGATGTGTGTCTTTTCCTCCACTCCTCCCCATCAGTTTCTTCAATGTGACTTGAAAGTCACACACACGGCACTCCACACTGCGCACAACCCCGCTGCCTTTCACGACGCGCTGTATAATGCAGAGCAAATTTTCTAAAATCTTTTTCAGGTGTTATCGCTCCTTGCTGTCAGACCAAGGTCAATGGGAGTGCACAACTTGTCTCTTCATTTTCTGACAGCTTAATACAACTCCTCGTAGACGTCGACCCTATTTCAGTGGCCCTTTTTTTGTTGCCCCTATCACCTCAGGCTTTTTCCAATGCATACATGATAAGCCAGTTGTGGGCAAGAGCCGGAGATGGAGTAGTGCTCTCTCTATTTTTTCACTAAAGCTTCTGGGGAGATACAGGCACACATGGGAGCAGAAGATAGAACAAATCAAAGGCTGTGGGATATGGAGAATATAAGGGTGGGATGTGTGCGTGTGTGTGTATTGTTTTTGTATTTATTATAAGGACCCCCATTAGCTAGACGACCTAGACGACCAGCTAGACTTCTTGCGGTCGAAAACAACATTTTATCAGACAATATTAAAACATTTCATGACATATATAGATGAAAATGACACATGCCTTTGGTGTGGGAGACCTGGGTTCGATTCCCACTGTGATACATCAACCAATGTGTCCCTGAGCAAGGCACTAGTTTCTCCAGAGGTGTGTGACCTCTGATATATATAACAATTGTAATTCGCTTTGGATAAAAGCGTCAGCTAAATGACATGTAATGTAAAGAAAAGAAAGTAAATACAATATCTGCTTACAGAACTAAATAAGAAAAAAATAATAAAATTAAATAAAAACAATAACAAACCAAGCAGAAATATTTTGAAAACAAAGTTATATATTACAGTATATTACATGACTAACATTAAGGTAGCTCACATAGACAAAGACGAAAATCTAATATTTTTAACCACACAATAGGATAAAAAAACAAAAACAAAAAAGCTCATAAATAATTTAAGTGAAGGTAAAATTTGACTTTCTTTTTAAAATGTACTAGTGTGTGTGTGTGTGTGTGCGTGCGTGCGTGCGTGCGTGCATGCGTGCATGTATGTGTGTGTGTGCGTGTGTGTGTGTGTGTGTGTGCGTGCGTGTCCTTGTATGTGTGCGATAAAGGCACTGACCTGTCACTTGGTCTGCAATGGTCATGGAATTTGTGAAGTAAAACCTACAGACGCAAATGTGTCACACCAAATAATCCGGCAGGGTTGTCAGCAGACTCAGGACAGTCCAACTTAAAACTAGGAAGGAGGCGGTATTATTTAGAACAAGAATTGTCGAGCTCTGGGCTGCATTTTGAAGTTAGAGGTGTTAATTAACTCTCCTGTTTTTCCCCATTTTCAAAGTGTCGATATCAGAAATTTGGGTTTCTTTCAACCAAATTGTCAAAAGAAACAACGTGACATGGCTCCATGCAACGCTCTTCACGAGTGAAATTAATGAGCAGTTTACTACTTTCATTGAATTTGGGTGTTTTATTCAATTTTATTGCATTTGGAAATAAATTGATAAAATAACCTTGAAAAAAGTGACTAAACGTAAACGACTAACGTAAAAGCTTAAAAAAAAAAAGTCGGGAAAAGTGACAAAAAAGTCGACCGAAACGTTGGAAATAAAAGTTTCAATTTTAAATTTTGACCCAGAAAAACTAAAAGTTGCACAGTCGACGGGAAGACAACTCAAGGGTTAAGTGATGTTGAATTTGTCTCTCTTCATTCTTCACCAACAGGTTCTCCCTCCTATCTGGTAAAATACGAACGCTTGGTCCGGTGCCTTTGGCGTTGTTATTGACACTATAAGGCTACCGATGTTTCTCTTTCTAAAGACTAGAAGAAGAAGAAAAACATAAACACCGGCAGAACAGGCAGCAGCAGTGCCGTCAATGCTTCGATTTGATTCAGTGACCTACTTCGTCAGATCAAGACTTTCATTCACAAAAAAATAACTCATTTTAACCCAGTAAGTTTACAAGAGAGACTTGCAGTCACTCCGCGAGTCCTGGCATCCGGATGCAAAATTACGAATCCCACTATGGGAACGCCAAGACCCCGGGTTAGGCATTTCACCTCGAGTGGTTAAGGTTAGGATAGCGGATTGGTCAGGGGATAGGACCTGAACAAATGGGGTCACGTTACCTTGGACGCCTGGCCAATAGTAGTGATTGAAGGGCGGGTCTTGGCGTTCCCATAGTGGGATTCGTAATTTCGCCATCCGGATACCCAGGAGCTCGTTCATGCTTCCTGTTTCCGGTTTGTCGTGCGGCGCTGAAAAAAAATAGACTGGTGCGCCCTGCCGGTCGGAAATTACGTAATTTTGATGTCACGATTGCATGCGCTACCGCCCTGCGTCTAGTATATAACGGCCTTAAGTCTCCTTTAGCGTCATATAACGACCTTTATCTAACCTCGCTTGGTCACTTTTGATGCAGTTATGTTAAGGAAAAGGTCGTGGGTGGGTCATAGAACGTTAATATTAATGGACAAAGCATCCGGTTGGGTGATGTCACACATGCTCTGTCCATTAATATTAACAGTCTATAGGGTGGGCTTACATTTCCGTGACACGTGGGAATAAGTATATGGCTAAAAAGTAGAGAGCTCAGCTTTTAAACTTCTTTTAAAACCTTTGATGGCAACCTTTTTACTTGGATTTTAACCTTTTGGGAAGTAGACCTTCATCAGGTCTAGGACCGAAACGTTGGAAATAAACTGTTTGCTTGCGTAATGGTCAGTGTGCGGGATCTTTCTTCTAAACTTCTGATCTGCCACTTTGGATCACATCCTACGCACCTGCCCGACCAAAAGAGGTGTGCAAAAAAGCTTTCTTCTGATGGGACGGTTGAAGAAGAAAGCGACTTGCCGTGCGGGACACGATCCCCGGTCTCCTGGGTGAAAGTCCTGTGTTCGACCCATCCACCCCCCACAACCAACCTCCCTACTCTGTATTTCCCCCTTACATACTACTCGCTAAACCCCGTGTAGCCGCTGCTCTCCCCGGTACGTTATACAAACACGCTGAAGGACGCTTTTTTCGTCGCTTCAGACGCCGACAGCCACTGTCCAAACGTCCGTATGTTACGAGTTCGGAGTGAGAACGTGTTGCTCTCTTCATTCTTCACCAGCTTTGTGACATGATGCAGCTGCATCTTTGAACAACACAAAAGCATTCTGAACGGCCTGGTAAACAGACATTCAGGGACAGATTTACTAAGAAGATGGTGCTACGGTTTTGCATTGAGAGCCTAATTTCCTGAGGCAGCAGCAGCTCATTAGGCTGTCAGCTCCAGGACCGAGCCTGGTGCCGCCATCCAGCCGCACACTGTGGGCGACATCAATTATATTGTAGTGATTTTAATTGAAAACATCTGCTTTGTCTGCCACTCAAATGCACCTGAGAAAAAGTGAAACTACCCACAATATTACTCATAAAATCATGATATAATAATCTTTATCATCATTTTGTAATACATTAGGAAGAATTAAACAAGGAAGTGAGACTAAGAGATGAAGAGAGAAGCAGGTGAAGATGGTGTTGATTTGGATGGTAATAATGATGTAAATGCAGTCAAATGTGGCTGTGAATGAGGCCTGTATACCAGTTCCCTCCAGAAAAACGTGATTATGCGCCAGAGTCCGCATATTTATGCGGGGGGGCCGCATTTTTTTAAACACGCCGCACTTTCGCCGCATAAATTGCCGATTTCCGCTCAAAATATGCGGGGCTTGCATGATTTCATAATCTCCGCATTTTCGTTGCAAAAAAGTCACATATATCTCAGCAGAAACTTGAAAAATGTTGTTTACTTCACACAAGAGCAGCCATTTTCCCCTGTTGCCATGGGAACGTTATGAAGTGACGTAATTTCGCCAAGTGAGAACACGGTGTTGGGGGGAAATCACTTTGTTTTCTCTTTTTCATCAAACCGCAGTTTTTGCAAGTTCCTGAAATTAGATCGCATAAAATTGCATAAATATCCTGCATATTCCATCACATTTTTTAAGAAAACGTGCCGCATAATCAAGGATTTTTGCCCGCAACAATCACAAAAAAACTCTGCGTTTTCCTGGAGGGTCTGATTGTAATAAACTTGAGCGAGGTGCTTGCATCATGAGTCAGACGTGCAGAAAACCAACATATAGCCTATGCTTTTCTGGAGGGACTGGTATACTGCTCAGTCTTACAACATGGTGTGTCAAGGAAGGGGGAGTGATCAGCAACACCTCCTGCCGACCAGTGCAGTGGATCATGTGTAATGCTATTGTTCTGTAAATGAAGCCCAAACAGCCTGTTTTCAATAGAGATTAACATCAAACAACCTTTGGTAAAAAGCAGTGTTGTAATGTAACGAAGTACAAATACTTCACTACTGTACTTAAATAGAATTTTCACGTATCTGTACTTTACTTCGTTATTTATATTTCTGGAAACTTTTACTCCACTACATTTCCCCTCAGCATCTTAGTTACTCGTTACTACAAAATAAAATCTGAAGAGATTTGGTACACTGGAAAAAAGCAGATATGGCAAATCATTGCTCCTAAATTGCCGAGATAATACTCGCTCCGTTCCAGTTGGTGACGTAATGCCTGTTTGTTGCCAAGCGGCAAAAAAAAAAGAGAAAAAAACAGGCCAAAACTACAGAAGAAGAGGAGGAAGCATAATGATTGCTGCAGGCTCTGCCGCCATGGTAACAGACGATGACCACCCCCCCGACGACAGTGGTGATGAAGATAACGTTACACACCTTTGGCCATAAAGTTCATAATCAATGTTTTTTTTTTTACTTTTACTTCTAATACTTAAGTATATTTATTGTCAGAAAATTACTTTTGATACTTAAGTACAGTAAATATCAGATACTTTAAGACTTTTTTCTAAAATGAGACTTTAACTTCTACTAAAGTCCTTTTCTGGTAAGATACTAAGGTACTTTTACTCAAGTATTGCTTTCAAGTACTTTATACAAGACTGGTAAAAAGTAATACCTAGGCTACAATTGGGCTTTTCTTTCACATACATATGACAGCTAAATCTGATCTATGTCTCCAATCAGATCATTTAATTGGCATGTGGGGGGGGAGGGGGGGTAGATTCATTCCCCTCAAAAAAATATGAAAGACAACCCCACTCCCCAAAACTGGTAAACAAAATAACCGTTCAGCGGGCTCCAAACATGTCTGGAAAACAGGAATTATGTCTACTTGTGCTACATCGGCAGCCTCGTGAGACCGTCCTGATCTCGCTGAGCTCCAGTTTTCCACTCGCAGATCAGTCTGGCATCTTGAGGCAGAGAAAATTTGGAGCCGTTCACCAAACGGCCGACCAATCGGCGTTGGTTTTGAGGCGGGTTTAGGTGTGATGCAACGAGGAGCTGGCGAGATCAGGACGGTCTCACGAGGCTCAGCAAGCAGAAGCAACGCGTGCAGATCTGACCTGATCTAGACTCATGTTCAGACAGCGGTAGCCCTGATTCTGTTAGCCGCTCGCTAATGCTGTTTCCTCTTGGATCCTTCTTCTGGAATATGGACCGGGAACCTGAAACGGGGCCTTTTATTCCTAAATTCTCGTTACACAAACGGCAAATATCCTTTACCGACATGTTGCTTGCTGAGCTAACGAGCTGTGCTCTGCCTGCAGCAGCAGGGGGAGCCTGGCTCCGTCGTTGCTCTGTCGGTACGTCATACGCTTCGTTGATCTGATTGGTTGATTTGGTCCGTCTATCACCAACATAGCTGGTGATAGACGGATGGTTTATCCAATCAGATAACCAGGATTTTCACCCCTTCCCAAACGTTCTCCAACGGAAAGTTCCCAGATGGATATGAAGAGCAAATGCGAAGCAATCCATCTGGTGGAGTCAGGTTACTACATGTGTCCTTTAACCCCCCGTTAAAGAACACAACAGGAGCATAAAAAAATAGAGATCTAAGTAGATTTAAACTTTGGAGCTTGTGGCTTTACCAAGGTCTCATTCTCTAACAGATTTGTTGTTGACATGTACGTGACAATAAAGCATCCTGAAACATGTGTGATGCTTTGAATGTGCAGAAAGTTTAAGTTTAAGTTTAGGAGATAATAGAAAGGAGACATTTGCACCATAAATTGTCACATAAAAATTCATGCAGGAAATTAAGTGTAACTTTATACATGCAGCAACAACACATTCTCACTCCCATCTGGTAAAATACCGATGCTTGGTCCGGTGCCTCTGGCATTGTTATTGACGCTAAAAGTCTCCTTTGGCGTCAGATCTAAACACGCTTTACCTTGACGCGCTTGGTCGGGACTATTGGCGTCACTTTTGACGCTCTGGGTCGGGACGTACGTTTAACTTGCATGTGGCAGAAGAACGGGACAGTTAGGTTTAGAAAAAGATGGTGGGTGAGGTTATACAATTAACATTTCATGACAGCAACCAGATTCATGAATTGGACACTGGAACATATTCCAGCAACAAAGCTTGAACCAAGAGACAAGATGAGATATCAGCAGCACTTAAACGGTCCAGTAAATGACAAAGCACGGAGCAAGTTTCTTTCACAAAGGGGTCTTTGTTTTATGTGCACTGTATGTAATCAGATGTATTATTGTTGCAATAACCTCAGATGCGTTTGTTCTCCAGCCTGACCTCATGTGGTTTTCTGTCCTATCAGCTTGTTAGATGCTCCGTAATTGCGTTCACCTGACACCCCAGGAGTTCATCTGTTCCCTGATTAAACGGCTAAAATTACAAAAACAGTAGGGCTCTGAATGGTAAGGAGCAGCACGAGGAACAACTGCTCTGACATCTGCTCTAAATGATAATGCATGAAATGTACAAAATAAATCAATGCACCACAATGGTAACACACTCTAACTAATTGCATGACCACACTCTACATGTACACTACATCTAAATTAAAGAAGTAAATCTCGGCTGGTACGTGTAATCTAAGAGATGTATTTTACAAGCTGTGGTCTTATTGAGATGGGCAATTAAGAGGACTATTCCAACTTCATTTTGACTGTGAGAGAGTGTGTGTGTGTGTGTGTGTGTGTGTGTAGGTGGGTATTGCACAATAACTGAACAAAAGAAGATTAATGTCACACTGATACAGAATCTGGGCTGTAAACATGGTTGGTCTCTGTTTGTCGAGCCTGACAGCAGAGAAACTGAAGAGCTTTGTGATGCTGAAAGTAAATAAAAAGTGACTTGATGTAATGACAAGCCTGTAATGGAAAATCATGACAAGTTGTTACACATCAGAAACAAAGTGGAACTGGAAACTGTTTGTAGCCAAAGCCCCTGACTACAAAGTAAGAGGGTTTTAATGCTCACGTTTTCCCTGAGAGTTTGCATAAAGTTTGATATGTTTGGGGAAATGTTTAAGCTGCTCTAGAACAGTGCTGTTCAGACATCTGGGCTCTGGTCCCTCTCAAAGTGGAGCTTGATTCTAGTCAGTCCCTCCAGAAAAACACAGAGTTTTTTTGTGATTGTTGCGGGCAAAAATCCTTGATTATGTGGCACGTTTTCTTAAAAAATGTGATGGAATATGCGGGATATTTATGCAATTTTATGCGATGAAATTGCGGGAACTTGCAAAAACTGCGGTTTGATGAAAAAGAAAAAAAAAGTGATTCCCCCAACACCGTGTTCTCACTAGGCGAAATTACGTCACTTCATAACGTTCCCATGGCAACAGGTGAAAATAGCTGCTCTTGTGTGAAGTAAACAACATTTTTCATCTTTCTGCTGAGATATATGTGACTTTTTTGCAACGAAAATGCGGGGATTATGAAATCATGCAAGCCCCGCATATTTTGCGCGGAAATCTGCAATTTATGCGGCGAAAGTGCGGCGTATTTGAAAAAAATTCGGCCCCCGCATAAATATGCGGACTTTGGCTGATTATGCGTTGAATTTTGCGATCGCATAATTGCGTTTTTCTGGAGGGACTGACTAGTGAGTGTGTCAGTGTTTCTCCTGGAGTCCACAACAGATGTGAAGACCAACCAATCAATAGTTTTTGGTTGAACACATTACATTACCAGGATTGTTCATTAGACACATTACAGACAGTAAACGTGCATCGTGGTGGCTTACAGTGTTCAATCAAATTAAATCAATCACATTTATTTAAAGGGTAAAATCATTATTAGACATGTGCTGTCTCTCATATTGCACACTTCTGTACTACACTAGCTATTTTGAGTACATAGTGCTGAGTTTACACTGTCAAAGCATGGCCAAATGCAGTGCACTATATGGTCAAAATGTTGAGTGTGGAACGATGGACACTTCCCACCCTCAACGGTCACCATCTTGGATACGCAGCGAATGGGGAGGAGCAAAAGTTCCAAAACTTGCGATCATGGCGGCTGAGGATGCGCAACCGAGCAACACAAATGTGAGTTGTACATGGGTCTTTTTGCTATAATTGTATAACATATAAGCCACCTCTATGCTTATTTGGTTAATTTTGCGGTCAGTAATGATTTTGTTACTGCGAATTAAAACGCATATTGGTACCGTACTGTAACGTGCTAGGCTAGCAAGCTAACCTAAGCTAACAGCAGCGCAGTTTAACCACTGGCAAATAAGTTTTAACCTTAACGTTACATTTGTTGTGGCATACATTTGGTGTTTATTGTGTTAAATTGTCGCCCTCATTGTAGAAGAGTTTAGTAGATGTGTGATCTTAACAAGTTGTAAATATTTAGCTGAGAGCATAACGTAGCGATCAGCTGATGACTGTCAGCCAGTAAGGTTAACAGTAATGTTATTTGAGACAACACTCCCCTATCGAAATGTACGCACTATGCAAGTCAGAAGTCTCCTATTCAGTTATGACACAAGGTGAACCTTTAGATCTTTGCTCCTTACATCCATCTGGTGTTGCACTGGTGACTTTAGGAAGTAAAATCTGACATTAAACTACATCAAAACCCGCTAAGACTGCTGTTCACCCCTTGTGTCAAGTACAGTATCAATTTTGCTTAAAGGTGCTCCAAGTGATGTCACGTGCTTTTAGCCTACAACATTTTTTGTCACATACAGCAAACATCTCCTCACTATCTGGTAGCTGCCTGTCCCCTGAACACACTGTAAAAACATCTCACTATCTGCTAGCTGCCTGTACCCTGAACACACTGTAAACAACATCTCCTCACTATCTACTAGCTGCCTGTCCCCTGAACACACTGTAAAAAACATCTCCTCACTATCTGCTAGCTGCCTGTCCCCTGAACACACTGTAAAAAACATCTCCTCACTATCTGCTAGCTGCCTGTCCCCTGAACACACTGTAAAAAACATCTCCTCACTATCTGCTAGCTGCCTGTCCCCTGAACACACTGTAAAAAACATCTCCTCACTATCTACTAGCTGCCTGTCCCCTGAACACACTGTAAAAAACATCTCCTCACTATCTGCTAGCTGCCTGTCCCCTGAACACACTGTAAAAAACATCTCCTCACTATCTGCTAGCTGCCTGTCCCCTGAACACACTGTAAAAAACATCTCCTCACTATCTGCTAGCTGCCTGTCCCCTGAACACACTGTAAAAAACATCTCCTCACTATCTGCTAGCTGCCTGTCCCCTGAACACACTGTAAAAAACATCTCCTCACTATCTACTAGCTGCCTGTCCCCTGAACACACTGTAAAAAAACATCTCCTCACTATCTACTAGCTGCCTGTCCCCTGAACACACTGTAAAAACATCTCACTATCTGCTAGCTGCCTGTCCCCTGAACACGTGGTCTCTGTAGACAGCCCAGGCTCCACAAACGCCAACAAAAACAAACTGCGCCAACCTGCACCACAAAACATAAACAGCGTTCCAGCCAATAACTGACAAAAAGGATTTGGGGGTGGGGGGTTAGTGCACGGAAGGGAGGGAGAGAGGACGGGATGAGGAGGAGGGAGGGGCGAGCTAGCCTCGTTTTGTTTGACAACAAGTGACGTCACCCAACATCGCTTAGAGCACCTTTAATCCAGACAGAAAATCTAATGGTTGAGTTGAACACCTAACATGTAAATGGTGAAAAGGCACCAAAGAAATAAAATGGTTTATTTATTTTATAACTACATTTGACTGTTGCTGCAGATATTAATAAGTCAGACAGTTTATTTTATCATTTTGTTT
>CM042429.1:39836128-39888628 GCA_023631565.1 Gymnocephalus cernua
CAGCAAATGTAAACATACACCGAGGGCTCCCCTTTAGAGGTCACATTAACGCACAATGCAGCCATCCGTCAAGTCGGAAGTGACACTGAAGGGTAGAATGGCTTTTTCACAAAATTTAGTGTCGTCTGTGAGGACTGCAAGGCATCAAAGGTATTTTCATCTTTAGTGCAAACCTCCGTGCCGCATAACAAAAGAGTGACTCTGCTCAGTAATGGAGATGATCCCAAACATCAAACAGAGGCAATAAACTGCATCAATTAAATATGTAAACCGTGTACCTGAGTGCAGATTAATTTACTGATTCATTTCATTCTATTTTCTTTTTATTTAGCTAAGGGAGCTGAACAAATGTTTACTGATTTTGGCTATAAAAAGCTGAAAGCCAGTAATGTTGTGGATTTGATTGCCTAAATGTAAAAAGAAAAATCTTAGAGCATTAATTTAGCATCAGCACATCCTGTCTGGTGCTCAAAAAGGAGGACCCTGGTGGACTCGGTGCCTTCCTGCCCTCGTCCCTCATCAAATCCCCCTGGATGACAGAAGCCATTACAAGCCCGGAGAGAGCGACTGAGAGAAAGAGCAGCGGAAAGAGTGAGGAAGAGATTAAGGGGACAGGAAAGTGAAGAAGACAGGGAGAGAAGAAGAGAACAAGAAGGAACAGGAGTTGACAGGAGTAAGGAGAGAGGGGACGGGTGCCACAAGGGTGACAAAGTGATAAACTGATGGCCGAGGAAAAAGACAAAAGGCTTCGTATATTCACGCCTGTTTCAGGATTTGTTCAGTGTGAACTGTGGTTGTGTTTACGGTACGTGCCCGAAGAGTTTTTCATCTAGAAGAACATGTTTTGAGGATTTTTTACTAATGTAGCTCAGCGTAAATTCAGGCAGGGAGACTTCATTAATGTTTCACTCTCTCATAAACAGCTGATCAGACTGATCAGCTCATCAGACTGATCAGCTGTTTGGTGGTAAGTAGCCTACGATGTGTAAACCAATCAGAATCGGGCACGTATGTTCAAGCCAATCACAGCACGACAACCATGTTTTAAATCAGTCTCTCCCCTGCTTCTGTCAGTTGTCTTTTCAGACGAGAGCGTGACCCGCCTCCTCCCCTTCCACCTCCAGGCATCTTCAACCACGGGGGTTCTCGGACTGCTTCCGGCTTCCACCAGTGTCTAGACTTCATCGGGGGATATGCTGGGTTTTTCTCAAACTCTAAAAAATATATATATATTCATTTGTCGATGGAGTCTAATCTCCAAAAGTTGATGTAAACCTTTTTAGTTTGCATTTGTATTTACTAGGGTTGGGTACCGAAACTCTGTGCCAGTAGGTCCCCGGTTCTGACAAACGGTAGTAACGAGACCGAATAAGAACGAAAATTTCGGTGCCTGACTTTCCACTACACTCGACAGCAGGTAACGTTCGCCTACCTTTAGCTAGCAGTTGGATTAAACACGGTTAAAATGCTGACAGGTGACGTTAAACAGTGTAAAGTGTGACTGTATATCAACAGTCTGCTCTGCAGCGCAGCAGCTGCCGACGTCGGAAAAACACAGACGGTGCGTTCACTGAAACTGGTAACCTACAGCCTCACGGTGCGTTCACAGAAACTGGTAACCTACAGCCTCGCGGTGCATTCACTGAAACTGGTAACCTACAGCCTTAGTTAGTTATTGTAAAATACCCTTTTCCCATCTGGTTGTTGTTTTTGTCGTTCAACAGCAATTTACTGGTGAAATAAGTTATTGTTTATTATAAGTTATAGTTATTACATTACTAGTAAATCATTTAATTTTGACCATATGGCCTTAGTAATAAACAATGTGTTCTTAAATGTCACCGACTGTTGTTTAGTCGGCCTATCCTTCTTGTTTCTTCATCTTTTTTGAAACTTTCTTAAAAAGTTTCGGTTCAGGCACCGTTTAGGCACCGGCACCGTTTTAAAGGTACCGATTTAGCACCGGTATTGGAAAAAACCCAAATGTACCCAACCCTAGTATTTACAAATAAATGTTTGCATATCTGCAACTGATTGAAATAGCACGAGACTGTAGGCACGTCATCTTTCCTCAACCTGGAAGTTGGGGTAGTGGCTGCAAGGAGCAGGTATTGTTAAATTACATTTCTTTTGTTTTTGTTTGAGGGTTGTTTTTTCCTTAAATCGTCTGACAACAACACGTACAGCTGCATCGATCTAATTTACTTTCTGTTGCTTTGTTTCTCTTCCTCATTCTCAATCCCACCTACTACAGCACTATCCATTTCTCTTCAGGGGTTTAGCAAAATTGCACAAACTTTAAAAAGTAATAGTGAACTGCTACTGAATGTAAAGCTTGAATAAGTGTTATTAAAAAATGTGATATCTACTGCTGGTAAACAACCTCCCAAGCTGTGGACAGCTGAGTGGCACGTGCTATTGCCAATACTGTATATATTTTATGATTCATACATATTATTTCTTTCCCAACTGTTTAAGTTAGTTAGAAACACTTAAAGCCCCAGTGTGTAACGTTTTTAGTTGTTCATTATCAAAATCTGTGTTGCCGTTCACAAACGTGTCCTTTTGCATGAATATTGACCACCACCATCAATTCCAAATATTCCTTTTGGCTTGAAATGTTACATTTGCATTTGCATGAACTGGTGTAGACGCTCCATATTCATACATGAACTGGTGTAGACGCTCCATATTCATACATGAACTGGGGTAGACGCTCCATATTCATACATGAACTGGTGTAGACGCTCCACATTCATACATGAACTGGTGTAGACGCTCCATATTCATACATGAACTGGTGTAGACGCTCCATATTCATACATGAACTGGGGTAGACGCTCCATATTCATACATGAACTGGTGTAGATGCTCCATATTCATACATGAACTGGGGTAGACGCTCCATATTAATACATGAACTGGTGTAGATGCTCCATATTCATACATGAACTGGTGTAGACGCTCCATATTCATACATGAACTGGGGTAGACGCTCCATATTCATACATGAACTGGTGTAGACGCTCCATATTCATACATGAACTGGTGTAGACGCTCCATATTCATACATGAACTGGTGTAGACGCTCCATATTCATACATGAACTGGTGTAGACGCTCCATATTCATACATGAACTGGTGTAGATGCTCCATATTCATACATGAACTGGTGTAGACGCTCCATATTCATACATGAACTGGTGTAGACGCTCCATATTCATGCTCCATCTTGAAATACGGTAGCCGGTGAGGGACATACAGGACATACTGCTCCGCCTTTCACGTTTTCGCCGTCACATGATAAACTCACAGCTGCTGCTAACGCTGCTAACGGGTATCGTAGCTTCTCGGCCCCGGCAAATTAGAAGAAGGAAACATGGAGGACCACACGTATTCAATATCCTAATTTCAGGAACAGGAGTCTTCTTCTTCTTTGTCCAGAAAAATAAAAAGGAGATTGAAAAGAGCAAGAGACGGCTTTTTGAAGCGTGAAGGCTACCGTAGCTGTAAAACGTACTTTGAACTGCGTGGCGCGAGAGAGTTGATTGCGATATATGATCTCAACGCTAGATGGGAGAAATTCCCACACATCGGACCTTTAAGACACGTGAGATACTACATGTGTGCTCGTGGGACGGTCCTCTATGTGACAGTCTCACTACGTTGTGTATGTGGATCTGCATCTGCACATGGGGAAACCAGACTTTTCCCTCAAGTTACCAGCTAACGCTAGCCGCGGCTAGCTAGCTTGGATACATTTTTTCACACAACGATCATAGTTGTAGTCTTGCAATGTGTGACCCTGCAAGATCTCCAGTCTTTACATATTATGACGATGTGAGTTGGCGTCTGTTCAAAGTCTTCTTCTAGTGGATGGTAGGCGTTAGACGACCACCAACCTCAACTTTGTGATTATACACTTTGGTTGTTGTACGAATTAAACAAATGTGTTACCTCTGAATAGTGCCAGGCTGTTTCCATGTTTCCAGTCTTTATGCTAAGCTAAGCTAACTGCTACTCCTTGCTGTAGCTATATATATATATATATATATATATATATATATATATATATATATATATATATATATATATATATATATATATATATATTTAATACCGTATATACCCAAATATAAGACGATCCTGAATATAAGACGACCCCCCCCCCCATTTTCCAGACGTATTTTTGGGAAAAAAAGAGATTTTTGTGGAAGAAAATCTGGTTTTGTGCTACGACACAGTATCAGCCCTTTGCGCCGCATCATCCGTGTACACCACCCAGCGCTCGCTGTGATTCATGTGTCGGTATGTTCAGCTCCTATAACTCCAGAGCCCTCGGCCGAATGATTTCTCTCGTGATCGGCATCCCGACGTTTTTCTATCACGTATTCATAGATTCTATAATCGAGTTCTGCAAACTCGCCACTTTGAGGTCCACGGAAAGCTTTCATTTGGCTGTTGGTATGTTTTAGTCGTTCTTTTTGTGCTCGCCACCTCCGAACGTTGCATTCTGTGACTCCAGATGTTTTGGCGGCTTTGTAATTATTAGACGATTCCTCCTCATTCACGACCATAAGTTTAAAGTTGGCGTCATAACCGTTTTAGAACGTGTTGGTTTATTTGACCAACTTTTGAAGCGCTTCTCTCAAGATAATCTCTTGACGTCTCCATGGCGACACTTTGTTTATTTAATTCATAACACATGTCAGTACCGGTAATTACATAGCGTGTTGTCGCCCTCTACTCTTTCCCCCCCTCGCTTTCTACCTTTCCCCCCGTGATTTGGTCTATATCGCGAATATAAGACGACCCGCCATTTTTCAGCCTATTTTTAGGACAAAAACCTCGTCTTATATTCGGGTATATACGGTATATAAGAGGGGTATCATGCTTCTCATCTAACTTTCAGCAAAAAAAAAGCTAATAACCGCTTTTGCCAAAATGTCAAACTATTCTTTAAATGCAAAAATCTGCATACTGTATCTATGTCAGAGTTAGAAACAGGCCTGACTGGTGCTTTCTTTGTGTGAGGCCTATTGTTCTAGTGAGAAGTATTTGTGTGTTGAAACAAAGGACAAAATGTTTGTGCAATACTGTACTCAATATTGAGCCGGAGCAGCTGCAGCCGCCAGTGTCCTTCGATAGCTCTAACTGAATTATTTGTCCCACCTAATACAATTTTTCTGCTCTCTCATTTGATTAGCAGCACTTGGGCGCGTAATCCCTCTTCATCCCGTGCAGCCGCTGATTATTCTTCTGTTTCTGTCTGTGTGGAATGTATCTGAAAGGTCACTGTGAAGGATAGAGCGGCGCTTCAGAGGCTGTTCCCATGTTTGTACACTTTTTTTTAAATCTCATGCATGTATCTGATTGTAGTGTGTCATTATGTGTGCGTGCGTGTGTGTGTGTGTGTGTGTTACATTGTCTTTGTTTGCACCTGTGCGTGTGCTGCGTAAGTGTTTGTGCCGCAGTAATCTCATTTAGCAGGGTCACTGCTGCCGCTGTGTGTGCCTGTGTGTGTGCGTCTCAGTGTTTGTGCGTTATCTGTGTGCGGAGGTAAAAATAGCCCGACTTGCTTTGGATCGCAGTCACATCAGTGAACGGACAAGCCTTCATGTTATTTACCTGCCTTTTTCTTCCCATAATCACACCTTATTGATCAGTATTTACTATGCATGGCATGTTCCACCCTCCGTCAACATCTTCAAGCCATCGGAGATAATTCCACCGGGGGACACATCCACCAGAAAAAGGATTGGGAGAGTAAATTTGTACTAGGAATCACCCCCTCTGCAACTCAGGCAATATGTCTGCCTCGAGGCTGACTTCTTAATATCTGCAGCAACAGTCAAATGTGGTTATAAAAATATGAGCGATGATTTTGTGACATTATTCAACAGTTATGTGTGGAGCGGTATTGACATTCCAGTGGCGGTGTGCGTGCTCTGTCACAGCCGAGGCCGCAGTCTTCAACTCTGGCAGCCGTCTGAGAGGCAGAGAGAGGGATGCAGTCAGAGACTTCATTTGGCAAACGCAGATGAACAGGGAGGAAAAAGTGTGAGTGAGGATTGTTTAAATACTGTCCTCGGGGAAAGTCATTTAAGTTTTGTTCTCTGTCATGATTTCATTCCAGTGTATTTCTCTATGGGCGTAGGCAAAAATAATTAGTTCATAAACCTTTACACACTGCAGCTTTTGGGCTGCATTTCAGAATTATTCATTTCCAATTATTGAATCTAAATGGGTGCATGGTGTGACTGAAGTACTAATTATTATATATATCATCCTTCCTATCCTTCCTATATATATATATATATATATATATATATATATATATATATATATATATATATATATATACACACACACACACACACACACACACACACACTCGCGTACACACACACATGTGGCTTATGTCTGAGATAAATGTACTTTAATTCAGAAACACTGCTCATCAGGTGGTGAACTAAATTACATTCAGAGATCCCAGGAAGCGACGAATTGGGGATTTAATAAAAAGTGAACTATTTGAGACGTCCCACTCACGTATGAGGGGGGAGGAGTTTGGATGTCAAAGTCCCGTTAATTTTCTGCATCGACAGTTGGAGCACTGCCGAGGCGGGGATGGACATCAGACTCCTCTGGTCAAATCACACAGTAGAAAAACTGAGCAACTGTGATAAAAATGTATGTTTTTGTTAAATAAAAAGTCAAAAGGTACGGCGTCTGGTGTGTGTGTGTGAAGCTAAAGAATAATGTTTTCAGAGACCTGAAAAAACATTCACCAGCATTCAGTTCAGTTTAAGGTTGAATGAGAAAAGACTACAGCCACTACGGCGCTATGTTTTGTTCCCAATTGCAGCTCCGCCTCTTTGGGTCTGGCTTCTTCTCCGAGGCTCATGGGTATCGTAGTATTTAGCCAAACTAACAAAAAAGTGGAAATAATTGGATATGGTACAGCGATCCAGAAGACACCACGTTGTTCTAATGTTTTCTGTTAAAGAAAACTGAGGATGTCATTCAAAGAAAACTTTCAAATAGGACTTTAACCGTGGAAAATAATACGATGTAATGTGGAACTGCAGAGTTTCCAAAGCTGTTTCAGCAGCATTTCAGTGAATATACATGTACTTGTAATGTAGCTAATTCTGTAGAAACAAACCATTGAAAAATTCTCACTTTTCATTAACGTTTAGTGTACTTTAAAACTAGGTGCCTAGACATATTATTTGCAGATTACCAAATCACTGTCTAGGGATGTTCAACCCTTTAATTCAGGGATCTTCAACAGGGGGTCCGGGACCCCTAGGGGGTCCTCAGAGTCAATGCAGGGGGGCCTCCAAATTATTGTTATGTTTATTCAAAAATTTGAAAGTTCTAAAATTAATCCAATAAATTATTAGCAAATATAAATCCCCACTTATGATAGGGTTAACTATATAGGTAGTCATTAGCTACCCACAGATTATATATATATATATATATATATATATATATATATATATATATATATATATATATATATATATATATATATATATATATATATATAAAATCATGCAAATTATTACAATTATTAAGCTATTTTAATAGCTTAGTATTCTATGCAAAAAAAAGATGTATAAAGGCTTCAGGCCACCCTACACATACTTGTAGTCTCAGTTTAATATGCAACTTCATGTTATACAATATATGTAGTAGGGGGGGGGGGGGGGGTCCCTGCTCAGTCTCTCTTTCAGCTAAGGGGTCCTTGGCTTAAAACACATTGAAGACCCCTGATTTAATTGGTCAGTAGTGTAGTTTCTGTCTCCGCCATGAGGAATTCTAAGTAATGACAACAAAACTGTCGGCGCGTCCACATGATACAAGCCTTCCGTGATCGCGCAACACCCCCACCCCTCCTCCACGCAGGTGCTAGTAGCCAAGGAGGACACGGACATGATGGACTCTTCAGAAGAGGTCATTATCGTCACTGGATTTTCTGCACGCGAAGTCACCGGACGCCACAATCTCCTGATCAGAGTCACCCTGAGAAACACAGAGAGAGTTGTGTGGAGCTGAGAGTCTTAATTAGCTTTGTATCAACTCATTTGGCAACGGCTTGAATGTAACGGACGTTCATTAATATGAAACAAGTTACACATTACACCTTTAAGATATTTTGGCTAGTTTTTAAAAGCATGACTGTATTAGGTAAAAACTTAACGCTTTTAACTTTCAGTGGTCTCATGATGGGTGTGTCTGTAAGCGACAACAACAAAAAACAGCCGTCTGTTCGCTGGGAGGCCCACATGTTATCTCAAAGACGGTGGTTAACAAAATGTAGCCAGAAGTTATTGAAATTTGGTCCGAAGCAGAAAAAAAAAGTGATTTTCCTGCAGCTTTTAGCATTAATGTCTGATACCGTCTTGCTGTATTCTAAGAGTTGTGGGCAATTTAGTATCATTGGTTGATAAAAGCTAAAACATTTTTCAGCTAAGTCGTACCACGTATCTGCAGCTTCCATTACCTCTAATACTTCTGTTATTAAAGCTCTGACAGTGGGTTATTAACCCCTGCAACCTGTCAAACAAACAACATCACAAACCCCTCCCCCACCCACTCTTGTTTCACCATCACACATATTGCATTTGTCTCAAAACAACAACACAAAAACAATTTACGCCTCAATCTTCCTCCTGGGTAAGCCTTCATAAGAGTCAACAACAACACCCACCGAATCCCTAATAATGACTAATTGCATCAAAAACTCATATCGGTTTCCTCCCAAATGAGTCAACAAAGCAAAGCTCCCAAATAACAAATGCCGACATGCCAGTAATTGTTAAGCTATTATAAGTGGATGGGCTAATTACTGTACATCTGCAGAGAGCAGGGGAGGTTGGCGTTACTGCAGCAGATTTCCCAAATGCTGTCCGTCTAGCTAATGGGAACCTGCACCACAGGCTCCAAACTTTGGTCCTCATTTAACCTCCTGATTAAGTGCTGCTTGACCTGCACTTGGAAAAGTATGACAGGAAACACACCTTTTTGTCATTCTCGTGTTGTTGTGCTCCTCAGTTTGAATCCTGGCAGCGTGAAAGAAGTGCTACGCAGTGCAGTAAGTGAGAAGCTCATCAGTAATCCATATAGCCTTCAGATGACATACATTTTACATTTACACTGTAAACATTCAGCTAATGATTTTACTCAGTGTATGCAAAATAATTAAGCAGGAAGGATGATCCCTTAACAGCATCTGTCCCGCTGTGGCATTTTTTTTTATATATATCTGTTGACTGCAATATTCTGTTTTGTTTAGCTGGTTTATTCTCCGTCTCCTCTGAACTTTTTCTTGCATTTTTTACCATAAAGTTAGAGCAATGTTAGTCTCGCTTTGCCAGACCCTGGAGGAGGGTCTGGCTTCCACACAGCATTTCCTGATGGGAGAACATTTTTCTCTGGTTTGTTGGCAGTTCTTCAAACCAATCACAACCGTCTTGGGCGGCGCTAAGCTCCGGACGGAGCCACGGTGCCTCTGCAAAATAGCCTGAGGAAGGAACTTGTTTTGGTGGAACACATGTACGTTCAGAAGTAGTTTTAGTCGTGCAACAGAAAACTCCGATTGGACAGATAGTCTAGCTAGCTGTCTGGATTTACCCTGCAGAGATCTGAGGAGCAGTTAACCAGAGTCCTCACAAATCAGCCGGAGGTTAGAACGCCACCACAGAGACAGAGGAAGGGGGACGGACATCCGGCCAAAATGAGGGACATCCGGCGGAATTTCCGGCGGCACCTGAACAATCCAGGAAGTGGAACGTGGTGGATATAGACTAGAGCAATGCCAACTACAGACAGGCAATCACAGAATGCAAAAAAATATCTAAATGGCTATTGCTGAAAAAATACAAAAACATAAACACAGCAGTATCTAAAATGGGGTTTGATAGAATGAAAGTTTTAAGGATTATAACTTAATCGCAACACTAAACTGCAAGGTGGCTGAGACATTATATATATATATATATATATATATATATATATATATATATATATATATATATATATATATATATATATGAGAGCTCAGCAACAAGCTGGAGGAAGCAGCCCGGCTGCTGACACATCTGGACTTTTCTTTGCTCACAATAATCTTGTTTCTGTTGAAGGACTTTTTTTTAAAATAAAAATAAAGACGTATACCCTGTTTACATGTACATGATTATTTTGAAAAACTGAGACATTTCCCTTCGTTTGTGCCCTTCGTTTACACGCAAACGGAGAATTCTCCTCTGAAAACGATTCTTTCTAAAAAACTCCGGTCAGAGTGGAGATTTGTGAAATCTTCGTTTTTTTATGTAAACTGAGACAAACGGAGGTTTAGGCAGCCGAGGAAGTGAGGAAGAGAAGAGACAGGAAGTGATCCGTTGCGGTTGTTGCTATTTTCGGGATTCTGATTGGCTAATACGGGCATGAGCTTCTCGTTACACTGCCACCTACAGGTCTGGCGTGCTCTTGACGGCGTATATATACACGGGTACGTGTAAACGAAAAAACTGACAGCTGTGCACAATGTGAAAACAGAGAGGTTGAAATGTCCGTTCATGAAAATAGCCGACCACGTGTAAACGTAGCATTACTGACAAAAGTGCAGAGCAGTGAAGGTCAGAAATTAACAGCTGAAACCAGCGGCCCACTTTCAGAATCAAAGCATGTACAATTAAGATCTGAGGGAGATACATCATTCATGATTTCTTTTGAAGGAAAACACATATAATAGAGATTTAAAATCATTGCTAATGCACTGATTTACACTCGTGGTGAGATTCAATGTCTGTACATGTAGAACGGGAAGACTATACAGCAAATACTACTATAGTGTACTATACCATGACGCCGTGTATAAGATGACATGTGTATGCTCGTGGTCAGAGAGACCATTAACTAATCTAATATAACCACCAACATAAATACAATGAACATAAATACAATAATTGTATGTGTCTCCAAAAAAGTAAATAACATAAAACCTCCTGATACTTTGGCATACTTCATAATACATTTTTTCTATGAAATTATGTTTCATGCAAGTTTTCTTTCACATTATTTACTCTAAATACCACAAAATACTCTCAAAACACAAAATAGATATGTATGTGACATCCCCATAGTCAAAAACATAGGATTCAAAAGGTAAAAACCTTGAAATATGTCCCATGAGCAAAATTATGTGGCAAGATACGTGTTTTCCAATGCCGGAAATGGCGGCCATCTTGGAAAATGGTGGCCATTTTGAAAAATCAAGTGGCTATCGTTATTTTTCAATCCCCAGAGGGATAACCACAGCGAATTTGGTGCTTGCATCCACTTGTGAACGATTTCCCCCCATATCTGCCCCACTATAACTAAGGATTTAAACTTTGACTAAAGCTCTGTGTCTGCCGTTATGTGCTCTTGACAATACAGAGAACTTCCCCGGACATGTTTTTCAGCAGCAGGTTAGGCCTTGATCAATTAGTTTCTTAAATAATTGGTTCTTACGTGTTCTTTGGTGACTCTGGATGAAATCTTTTTATCCTCTGTTTTCTGTTTTTGCTTTCCTCCTCTGCTTCCTTGCCCTAAGGCCATTGCTGCACAGCGACCACAACTCCATGGTCAGTACATGTACAAGCTGCTGCTCAGGGACGAACACTTTTCAATTTGAGGAACAATGATCAAGGCCTAACCTGCTGCTGAAAAACATGTCCGGGGAAATTCTCTGTATTCTCAAGAGCACTTTAGCAGAGTAGATTATACAGACACAGAGCTTTAGTCAAAGTTAAAATCCTTAGTTAATGGTCTCTCTGCAAAGTCTCATGTTGTGTCGAGTCTTCTTAGTGGTTAAAAATAGATATTTTGAGGCTAGCATAAAAGTGCCCCTAGCTCTCCCATTCAAAAGAACATTTGACCCAAAAACAAGAATACGGTAAATCTTAAAATTGGCGCTTCAGTCCTAAATATGCTTTTAAACTAAAGTTTGACTCGCGTACATTCACAAAAAGACCCTAGGATGCATTTTGGCGAGAGTTACGCTTGAATATTAAAATCCAAGTACTATCCACAGTGGCTTTGACTACAGATGTGACAAACCAAAGATACAACGTCTTAGTAAGGTCGAAAATGGATATCTTCCCGTATACAGTATTAGAAATATGATGAAAACGGTTGTGAAATAATCAATTTCTTAGGCAAAACGGCACTGAATTGCAATGTTATACATGCAGTGACACAATAAGTTGTTTGAAGCCACTGCTGCTGTTGAACTGAAAGACCTCCAATAAGGCTGCCAGAGAGTGCATTACATAACCTGAAAGCCCTTTGTGATATATGACATTACTATCATATTATAATGAACAAATGGATCATTCATTCCGCTAAATGTCACGAGATATTATCATGTAAAAAGGCTTACGGGAACAGTGCTGCAAAGAGTTAGACGGGACGTTACATAATGCAACTGGTGTACTTTTCAGTGACAAAAGAACAACAAAGTCTCCAACATAAGTGTACAAGAAAACCACTGAAGGGTAGTTACAGTCCAGAACCTTGATGCATTACAGAAAGGAGCTACTTCATTGGCTCATTAGTTCAGTGTCAATGGATAAAAGCACCACGCCACTTTAAGAATGCTCTCAAGTGAAGCACTGTGTAGAAAAAGATCAGACTGCAGACTGAAAGAAAAGACGAGGTGAATGGGTCAACATGGCCTTCTTCGTGTTTCTGGCAATCAATTCTCTCAACTCCTTCTCGTCACAAAATCAATTTGTCCTTCACGTCTTCAGCAAAGATCTGACAGTACAGATTAACAGTCAGCACTCTGCAAGGCTCATCTACACATCTAACAAACAGAAAGAGTACAACATCAAGTCACATTAGGCTGTGTGTGATTCAGTCTATAAAAGTACAATGCATCAGCTGGTAAACGTCCTTCTATTGTCAGGCCTTCCTGAACGCTGCAATTTAAAACTACTGCAGATTAAAGCACTGTAATTGGACTGTAAAAAGAAAATGTTAGCTCTGTACTTTGCTGTGACTGTGTCATTGTGAAAAAGTCCCGCTGTGACACATGTTGAACATCAGAACTTCAGAAAAAAAAGGACTAAGCTTTTTAAACGTGCACCATTTAAGCTCCTTTAAAGTACATCCAGTCCATGAAGGATTATAACTTTCTGCACTGAGTGTAAAAAAAAGAACGCATGCTGTATTATTTTAGAAAAGCACTTCCTGTAGATCACACCGAGCTAAACGCCTGAAGGAGCTGACGCACAAATGCACACACTTTGTATTTCCATACTTTAATTTACGTCAATTTCCTAAATTCTGACATCCACCCTATCACAGGTTTTTCCTGGGTCAAGATGAAACTGAGATGATACCCCATTTATTTTCTATTTTTTCTGTAAATAAATGCAAACTTGCACCAGGTCAAGGTCCAGTCACATTGTTTAATGGCACAGTGAAGTTCAACTGTGCGTCTTTGAAATCAGCTGCAGTGTTTGTTCATATTTGTTCTCAGGGTTGTACATCATTTCGTTCACTAAATCATTTCTAAAAAGGCATATCTTTGAACTAGCTGGCTAGCTGTTTCCCTCTACTTCCAATTCTGTAGGCTAAGCTAAGCTAACTGCATGCTGGCTCTATATTTTCAAGTCACGCACACGCAAGAAAGTGGTATCAATGAGGAAATTGAAGAACATTTTCCCAAATGTCCACATGTAACTATTCTTTATTACCTAAACACACATTTGCAAGGTGCAAGAGAACACTAGAATAGGCTAAAATCTTTTCCTCATCTGATTCATGTTTCCGAGGCCACATTTATTCAAAACGTTTAAGCACGAGGAGAAACATACGTATTTTACACAAACGTATGTGCACACAAAAATCTGGAAACAACCTCCACAGAGCCCTACGTGTATTAGAAATGTTTCAAAAATGAAACATGATGATGAGCCATATGGTCTGTGTATGGGATGTGTGTGTGCATGCATGTTTTTGTGTTCATATGAATGTGTTTGTGTGTACTCGGCTCACCTGCTGCCTTTGTGTGATGCCAGTGCCAGGGACCATGACCCCGAGCCCCAGCAGCCGGGGCAGTGCCAGGGGGAAGGGGGGCACCAGCTGGAGGGAGAAAATGGGAGAAATACCCCACAAAGTTGGAGTGATGATACAACCATGCATCCTCTCAACACTCTGTCTCCGCACTTCTCATTACTTCCCGACTATCGGCCGTGCAGATGGTAGGATATGCAACGAGCATCACTAACTCCAAAAGCGAACGAGTGTGCAATTCCACACTGCCTATCAGATGGTTCGCCTCTAACTGTTCTTTGTAAGTCTTTGATTTCCGTAGTCACTTTTCATTGAGCGAGGAAGGCTCGCCACCAGGGCTGCCTTTGAAAAAGCGGACCTCTCCTCGGTTTCTGGCGTACTTTTATCACAAAAGTCTGGGCCAACACTGCAACAAGACGGAGCGTCCTCTTTGTCTGAAAAAGTTTAGTTCAGGGGAAGCAAAGCCTCCAAAGACGAATGATGTCGCACTGCTTGTATACAAGGGTGTATTTACAGGGAATAAAGCCCACAAGTCCTGCAGATCACCTCAATATCTGTGCTACCAACTACTCCTGGGTCCCATATACTCTTCACATCATTTCAGGAAGACAGAGATGAAGAGAGTTGACCTGTAAGGAAGATTATCATGCTCTCACTACGAAACCAAAATTCCCTCTTTTTATTGCTGCTTACAGTCCAACTGAAATTGAATAACGTGTCTTGCTCGCTACAGCATACAGACAGTGGTGCTCATAAGTTTGCATACCCATGCTAAAGTTGACTAAAAAGAGGAATAAAAAAACATCTTTTGGAAATTGATCTTAATGCCTTAATTAAAAAAGTAGGAAAAATCCAACCTTTAAGGACACCAATTGTCTTTGTGAGTGAATAATGTATCATGAATAAATAAATGTTCTTCCTTAAAATACAGGGGCCATAAGTATACATACCCCTATGTTAAATTCCCATAGAGGCAGTAGGCAGATTTTTATTATTAAAGGCCAGTTATTTCATGGATCCAGGATACTATACATCCTGATAAAGTTCCCTTGGCCCCCACATCATCACACACCCTTCACCATACCTAGAGATTGACATGGTTTTATGTCAGTTAGCCTAATAGCTGGTTTGGTTTGCATTGAGAGATGATTTTATGGAAAGTACCCCATGCTAATCAGTAGGTATAATGAAGGGTATGTGATGAATCACATGTCCCGTGTTCTTCTTTAAGAAAAACAAGAAACCAAAAGGGTGACATTTATATTTTTTGTTTTTATGATCACGCTCCCTGTTATGTATTTATTCTTCAGATTACAATTACTTCTTTGTGAAAGTAGATGGATAACTTGGTCCCATACAGCCAATGAATTGGCTTCATTTAAACCATATTTGCATGAAGCAGGACCGTCAGCGCTCTTTCATACGCAGACTGACAAACAGCCAGACAGCAGCTGAAGACTTTGGACAGCTACCCACATTAACTTTCCTTCTAAAATCTCCTTATCTAACACGTCTTGTCCTGCACCTTATCTTTCTGTTTAGATGCAGTTGTTTTACTCTTCAATACCACAGCTAAAAAACACACCTTTTCGGATTATTTCATACGTACTTACCAAAGTAAAATAGGTCCAACCGGCCAACAAACACAAGCCATCAGACAATCACACATCAGTCAAGCTTAGTCAGATTACTTGAATCCAAAAACCAAAAGTTGAGTTGCACAGGAAAGATGTGTTTGCAAGTTTAAACATCAAGTCCTTCGTAACTTCTTAGTAACTACTAGCTAGTTTCAAACTAGTGATCAGGTCGCACCATTAAAGACTTTATATGTAAATAGGTTGCTAGGAAATATCTAGAGCAGTGTCCGATCATGAGCAATGAAGTATCTAAACAGGAAGTCATAGTGCCAGTCATAGTAAAACAACAAGATGTCAGGCTTTTGATGTAGCTAATCTGAAAATACTGAGCAGAGTTGCTGTAGCTTAATTTGGCAGTTATGATGAGACACTGCTATATTCAGCGACGCATCACTTTTCTAACTCAACACGCTTCCGTACAACTTTGTTTCTGTTGTTGCACCCTGAGAATTCGCAGGTCATATTTGAACAAAGATGAACTTTGACGGTCGGTCAGAACCGCAGGTCACACTGAAACTAGTCTTAATCGACGACGTTTCATTTCCAGGATTGTTCCGGTGCCGCCAGAAAATTCCCCCGGATGTCCCTAATTTTCGGCCGGAGGTCCGTCACCTTCCGCTTTCTTTGTGTTTGCATCGAACGTGTCTTGATGTGTCTTGCTCTGTTGAACGAGCACATGTTCCACCGAATCAAGTTCCTCCCGAGGCTATTTTGCCAGACCTTCCTCGCAGCGCTGTGGAGGAAGGTCTGGCAACGCGAGACTACACCGCAACCGACGGTGCATTCTCGACTTTTGTCAGTTAGACGGGAGGGGGAGGCAGGATTTTCACAGTCTGGAGACGGTCTTACCAAGCCTTGAGTCAAAGGGAAGGGACTGTTCAGACAGAAGGCACAACGATGCTCATTACATTCCGAGCAGAATTGGGAGAAACAACCAGGGAGTCGGAACAACAGATAGGAGACGGGCAGTGCGTATCTGCCCGGTCACTGGGCCTCGACGTCTCAACAGCTGTTGGCTCTGGCACACAATACCAATCGATTAGCCGGCCCAGACACAAAGTGCCGTGGCTGGCAAAGGTCGCCGTGCGTGTTCACTCTCTTCCCCTGCCTTGAAAATTGGATTTGCATTTTGGGATGACAAGGGTTTCCTGTGTGTGTGTGTGTGTGTGTGTGTGTGTGTGTGTGTGTGTGTGTGTGTGTGTGTGTGTGTGTGATGCATTAGATCAGACTGCTAGCTCCGTTGCCTGAGTAACCGCCCTGCTGCACAGCAGCGTCTCAGAGGAATGTTATAGGACGACACCGTATGCCTCCTTTTCTTTGCATTCACTCTTCATCCAACTGTAAAAGCACTTTAATGTCATTCCATTAAAGTGAACTAAACCAACAGACTGTCACACAGACTTGCATTATCTGTATGATAATTTAAAACTGGTGGAGCAATGCAATGTGCCGGTTTGAAATCACAGAGGCTTCTCTAGAATACAGAATTGAGGATTAATTTTCTGAAGACAACGTTGTTTTCTTTCTTTAGGTAAATCAGTTTCTCTCCTCCCAGCTCGCCTCCTAGCAGAGGAAGTAAGATAAAGTGATGCAAAAAAAGACAGCGGAAAAGCTCCACACTCATCAAGAAATCTTATCAGAAGCACGGAATGAGATTACGTCTGAGATAAGATCTATGCAATCATACAGAAGGAAATGTTGTCTTTTTTAGGCTGTTGACCAAATCCCTTATGTGTGTCTTAGTGGTTGCTTACTGAACATAAGCCACGATTACTGCGCACCTGGGAGGTGGAGTTTTATATATTTCTGTGGATTCAAAATGGAAAATCAAGGCAATATAAAATAAAACTGCTGAGGAGCATTTCTTGAGTAGATAGGCTGTTAAAGGTCACGAGGGAAGAATAAGAATGAGGTCGACAATTTAGTCTAAAGGTGAGAGAGGAGCTCAGAGATAAAATGAATAAGTAACGTCTTTCTTTGAATGGGAATTTTAGATTTTTGGCCAATTAATGGCTGAGATATGGTGATGTGACGCATTTTTTCAACTAGTCTTTCAGGACAAGGAATCTGAGCGGCCAGACGAACAATAAACCACAGTAGTCATATTATGGAGGATGTGGGCGACGCCATATGCATCCTTGACAGCTTCATGCTGTTATGCTGATCGACAGTTGGTGTCGACAACATGCAAAATGTACCAGCAAAAGACAGGGAAGAAGACAACTGCAACTACAACCAAACAAAAAATAAAAAGGCTTCGCAAATGTTTTATATGAAGGAAATGCATTCGCCACATTTGTTAGAAGTTAAGGAAGCACTCATTGCGTTTTAGTGAGAAACGTTGTTTACGAGAAGACTCTGCAGGGAGAGAAACTACGTCAAGGTTAAAAACTGAATTGCCTTTACAGCGGCACTACGGTAGGAATTCGTTTGAAACCGCAGTAAGTAAATCACAATCATACCTTTATAAGTGTTGTTGTGCTATGGAGCATGAAAATAAGATGTGTGGAATGATTATCCTTATGGGACAATAAAGACTCTATCTATACGTCAGCCGAGAAAACTCAATGCACTGCGATGTAACAAAAAGCAAATAGACAAAACACAAGCAAAAGAACATAGACTAGTCTGGGTAAACCAGTCTGATCTGCTGGCGATGTGATGTCTCCCTGCAGCTCGGTCTGGAAACCTGTATGTTTCTCCTGCTTCCCTTCACAATTTCGCGGGAACCAATCACAAACTGGCTTATCCACCTGGCGCGCTATTGGCCGGTTTAACACGATGACGATAGAGAAGCGACCAAGCAGCTTCTTGTTTACATTCAACATGGCGGCCACCGAAGCGCAGCGACCCGTTGATGCCGCTGTCGCTGCTACGTCGCCCTGATCGTTGCTCTGATTGGTTGAAGGAGTATCCAATGGCATACAGAGTCATTTAAACTATGCCCATTGGTCCCGCCTCTTGTGCAGTAGAAAATACAGAGCAGACTCCCCAGACTGATGTTCAATCGTAAATCTATTGAGCTCGGTCTGGTGATAGTCAGACTACATCTTCCAGGATCCATTTGACATATATGTTTAAAATCTATTTATAATATTGTCATCCTGATAGTCAATACTGCAATTTCATTGTGTTGGTTATTCTGTACTTTTGCATATCTGCCTGTCCAGGGAGAGGGATCACTCCTCATTTGCTCTTCCTGAGATTTCTTCCACTTTTTCCCCAATTACATTTTATTCGTGAAATTCTTTCCTCATTCGATTCAAGGGTCTACGGACGGAGGAGGGTGCCGTATGCTGTGCGGATTGTAAAGCCCCTTAAGGCAAATTTGTGATTTGTGATATTGGGTTATATAAATAATATTGACTTAACACCTTCTCACCTTTGAAAACACATACAGTATGTCACATTTAAAATACATGCACAGAAATGCATTCAATAATTTGACCACACACAAAAAAATACCAAAGGGACAAAAGTACTGTGACTTTAGGTTTCAGATTGTTATTTTAGACATTCACACGCACCCAACAGTAGTTCTAATAAAACTTGAGCAAACTGGATGAACCCAGCGTCTCATTAAGTCACAGCTCTTCTTAAGATTTACAGCCACTGTGCAACTGTAGAGCTAGAAGAAAAAGGCTGACATTGTGAAGGCTCTTGACTTGCCTCTTGGGTTCACGCTTATTTTTCATTCACAAACAGACTGATGGAGGCAAAAAAAGCGATAGCCATCTGGGTATTTCTATGTGTCTTCAGTACTCATTCATCTCGTCTCTTCTTCCTTTCTTAGTTGCTCCAGACAGCAAAGAGAGAAAACAGACAGAGCTATAGATAAGAGGGAAAAGAGCAAAAAAGAAATATAGAGAGCCTAAGGACGGTAGTGGAGCTCTTTCGCTGCTGACAGAGGAGCCCATGACGAAAGGAGCCATTTTCTGATGCCAGACACTCAAGCTTAATTCAGGGTGAAAAGTTGATGCATGGTGAGAGAAGAAAGGAGGGAGAGATGAGGACAATGAAAGGAAAAGACTATTGACGGTGTGGCTTCTCTTTCCTTTTCTGTGAGTCTGCGATATAATCATGATTTGGACATCCAAGGCTTTAACTAAATATATGGAAAATGTAATTTCCTCTGCTATATGAATGTGTGTGTGTTGGCACATCCTCTTTGAACATTTCATGTCACCAGCAACCACTTAACTTTGAAATGTCACAATGGCAAAGAGGTGTGGATATTTGTTTTTTTCAACTTTAAGCGTTTGGCAGTCGAGGGTAATTCTAGGTAATTTTATATGCAAGAGAGCTGGAAAACTCATAACCAGTGTTAACTAACAAAAAAGCTAACATGGGAGATCTGACAGTCATTTCAGCTGAAACCACAATTCCATCAACAGCGGCTTAAAGCACCCAAACCTAATTCCAATGAAAAACACGGCTTTCACCGCACCAATATAGACAGGACTCTGCATTCCCCACTACACACCCTCTACCTCAGACTGATGCAGTATGGGTAATTGCAGAAATGATATCGAGATGATGGCGAGTATGAAAAAAAACAACCCACCCTCACGTTTTGAGGCCAGTTGTGGTTGACTGGATTTTATTCAAAACTCTGAAAATCACTTCAAGCTGGTCTGGAAGCTCAATAATGACATGATGGAGCTCTAGAGCGCCGTCCGTCACGCAAAGGACCGCAACCGTAGCATTAGCATAGGCTAATCAAGTGTCAACGTCAAGGCTAATGTCAAAGCCAAAAGTAATGATTACTTATGATTATACAGTGCGTTTTAAATTTACATAAACATCACGGTGAACTTTGATAGCTTTTACTTCACAAAACGCCTAACCCTGATATTTGTCCATGAAAGCACATTTCGCCAATGATGTAAACGAACACAAATTATAATCACGGCATTACAGCAGTTCCAAACACCTGCTGTGTGGTGGGTGGAATAACTTTATCTATCTTGATTGGAGTGTAACACTCTCATAATTACTCTTTCTATGTGCACATACAGATATAATTAAAAACATCTGTTGAAAAGGACATAAACTGTGCACTAATATAATCAAAATTACAAACTCTGCGACTAAACGCTTCATATTAAAGAGATAGTTCAGATTTTTTTCAAATGAGGTTGTGTGAGCTACTCTTCCACAGTATGTGTGTTAGCTACAGCAGATAGCGGTCGGCACGTCCGCAGTTTGGAGAAGCAGACAGGAGTAGCGGGTGGTGATGGCGCAGTGGATATGACACATGCCTTTGGTGTAGGAGACCTGGGTTTGAATCCCACTGCGATATATCAACCAATGTGTCCCTGAGCAAGACACTTAACCACTAGTTGCTCCAGAGTCGTGCAACCTCTGATATATACAGCAATTGTAAGTCGCTTTGGATAAAAGCGTCAGCTAAATGACATGTAATGTACCGGCACGGAAGCTATAAGCAAGTTATGGCTGACAGGGACAGCAGCCCCAACCGCTATACTGTATTTTGAATATTTTCACCACTTTACCTAGCCGTCAGACAGCCCGTCATACATGCTATCTATGCTCTCTTCAGAGCCAACAGACTCCTTTTACAAAAACAGTAATTTTACATCGCAGAACACGGGAGTTGCTGGTCTACCGCTGCCTTGATCGATTAGTTTGTGTTATTGTGTGACGTTGGAGTTTTACATATTCGCTGAAAACAACGGAGCAGATAAAAATAATTAACAAACTAGTTAGCTCGCCAGATAACCTGTATTATTCTGGACAATATTTATCTTGGGACAAGTATTGATTTGGTACGAGTCTATATCCACGACGTTCCACTTCCGGGATGGCTCCGATGCCGCCGGAAATTCTGCTGGATGTCCGTTACCTTCCTCTGTCTCTGTGTTGGCGTTCTAACCTCCGGCTGATTTGTGAGGACTCTGGTTAACTGCTCCTCAGATCTCTGCAGGGTAAATCCAGACAGCTAGCTAGACTATCTGTCCAATCTGAGTTTTCTGTTGCATGACCAAAACTACTTTTAAACGTACACATGTTCCACCAAAACAAGTTCTTTCCTGAGGCTATTTAGCAGAGGCACCGTGGCTCCGTCTGTCGCTTAGCACCGCCCAAGATGATTGTGATTGGTTTAAAGAATTGCCAATAAACGAGAGCACGGTTTTCTCCCATCCCAGAATGCCGTGTGGACTAGCTAGACCCTCCTCTGCGGCGCTGTGGAGGAAAGTCTGGCAAAGCGAGACTAATGTGGTACGAATAGTCATAGCCTTTCGTTCCACAACTGTGAGCTGTACAAAGGACATGTTCCCAGTGCTGCCACAAGAAATGTATCTTGGGAGTGAAAACACTGGTGTAGGGACCACTAAACCTTCTGGAATAACAAGACTGGACAATGACGTGGAGGATGACGGATCTGCACGCAACACTGTGGACAGATGTTGTTTAAAGCAGTGACAGCCAACTGTCTTTGTGATCCCCTGCCACTGGACTTTAACCTAAAGTTGTAGCAATGTCTTGACAAAAGCTATTGAGACATCATCTTCTGTGCAGGTATGTACACGTCTTCAACTTGTAGTAAATGATTACATTACAATGTTTCATAACAAAACAACTCTTAATACTGTAATCCTTTTTCCCTTTAATGTTGATGGGTGTAAATAATTATTCAACAAATCAAATAGTCAGTCACAGCGGTAGTACCGCTAATGAGATAGCTGTAATCTACATTGCCCTGATGGTAACCGTAGGGAGGCAGAGTGGGGGAGGACTGGCTGTCAAAGAGGCATGCAGTGCAGTGCTTCCACTGTGCCCCCAATACAGCCGTGATGAAGTGGCTCCATCCATCTTGTTGGCTCCCAGTAAAGAACAGGCTCATTTGGCCGCTGAGCTGATGACAGATGGGAGCCGCCGCAAGCTTTTCTCAGCGAAAGGCCGGGACCCCTGACTCTCAGACCTGGGGACTGAACTCTCAGAGTCGGAGGGGCGCAGCGACATCGAGTCACGAGAGGGTAGAGATACACAGAGAAGATGATGTCATCCAGTACGGTCTGCTTCTCTAGATCTCTAATATTACAAGCAACCGATATTAATGGGGTTGGAATCATATACCCCGTTACATTCCATGTGTTTTGGGTGGATAAGATAGCTACAGCATCTGATCTCAAAATATCTCAGTGTAAATGCATCCTAAAAGCATTCAAGATGGAGGGAAATCTGATCAGTTGGTCTCGAATGAAATGATGCATCTTTCTGGCTAGAGAAGCGTGGAAAATGCATCAGTCTCTCCAAGACGCGTACACTTTACTCCTCCCCAGTGTAACTACGTCAGTAAGCAGTTTGTGGAAACAGTCTGTCTCCTGTGATAATGGCAGCTAAAGTTACATTGACAAAATGTAAATGTTCTCCTTAGGGCTGTCAATTGATTACAACTTTTATTGGTGATTAATCGCAAGAGCGTCCTAGTTTTTCAGGATTTTATTGCTTAAGTGGTATTTTAGACTTCTCCAGTGGTAACTCAATTCACATCGACATTACACGCAAATTACTTTAGTCTTGTGGAGAGAACCGTCTGGAAACTAAAAACTCAACTTGCCATTCAAAAGACGCTTTTCTTTATCCATTTCTGCTGAAGGAGATTTGTTTCTGCCAGGCATCCACTCCCTCTGTTTACCCGAGGATCTGTGGACTGCATGCATGGGAATTAATTACAATAGAAATATATTTGAATATATATTTATAAGTCGCTAAGAGGATCTATGAAGTCGTTAGCGAGAAAGTCAATTGGCAACGCTGTCCACAATGTTACTGCCGCAGCTTCCTGATTCCTCAAACTAAGCAGCGAAATCACAGAACGTGCGTGCGTTAATCGCACGATCAAAAAAAATTAGTGCCGTTAAAAGGAATGTACGTTAACTCGTTATTATAACATTCATTTTGACAGCCTTAGCTCTCTCTCGTCGCTTGAGAAAGGCAGAAGAGTGGGTTCAGTGATCAACACATAAAATACAGAAGGCACAACAAGCTGTTTATCTCCACCCAGCCAACGCGTCATTCATGTGAACTAAACTGGTCAAGTCATCGCTAAAGTGCAGAAGTCATTCTTCTTCTAGCGCTTTGAGCAGAATCACCAAAACACCATCAGGTGCATTACCTCCTCCCTCTCGGCTGGAATACGACCAACACGCACTTGCATGCATCCTGGAAAAAAAACAAGGCCAATTGCAATCAGATTTGTGATTTAGCATACTGAGATGCATATACAGTATGTAAATAAAAGTGCCTTAAATCTCATCGGGATTTGATCTGGATGTGAGACACTTGAAATTACCAGTGTAGATGATCCTGTATCTTAAACCACGGTTTGTTTGTTTCCTCTCGACAAGGAAAGAGTGCTGTTGTGAATGTCAATGTCTGCTTTATTAGATTGGATTTCTACAGCAGCGGCCATATTTTGGCTTAACAACATTCTTATGACAACTGGATGATCATATGAGAGACAGGGGTTGGAAACGGAGCTATAATTAAGTAGGGAGATGGGAGAGGAGGTGTGGAGTGAAATAATTCTTGGAACAGATGTGTTTCAGCCCACAGGTGATAGACCGAGAGTGTCTCTGCTGTAATGACTGCAGCAGGAAGGTCATTCTGCTGGTTGGGAGTAATGAGGGAGAGGAGCTGAGACTAAGGGGAGTGGAGACAGGAAGTATAGAAATTATTTAATGTGTGTGACACCGACGTTGCCATCCATAGAGCCATACGGCTAGCAGGGTTAAAATTATTTCATGAATCCACCCACAACCCTATGAGCATTATACCTTTTTTATAGATGACACTTTATTATATATACAAAAAGATAAAAAGCTTGTTAATTATTCTAATCCATCAAATCTTAATGATGTGACCCAATAGTCACAATCACAGCAAGAGCAATCCTCCTGGATAATGTTTTCCATTGAATTGATTATGGATTACACTGGGGAAAACTTATATCATAACACGAGGAAACTTAATATGACTATAACTATGAAAGCACAATTTCAAAGTGGTAATTAGCTCTGATGTTTGAAGCAAGAGTGAATCACCTGCGTAAGGTTGAACCCTGTCTGGACGTACTGTATGTGTGTATACCTCTGTATGGCAACAGAGGGCCAGATGTACTAACGCTTTTGCGCCCACTTCAGGCGTATTTGTTTCGCAATGTGCGCGTAAAAGCATGGCGAACCGCACTGAGGTAAAAGCGCAGACTGCCTGTCGCAGGAGCTGGAAATGGCAAATTGTGCTTTTCCGTGTCATGCATATGCATTCATGGGAGGGTCAAAGGGAAAGTGGGAGTTTCCCATAAAATCCCCCCAGTCTGCACTCAGCCGTATCATAGCACAAGTACTTCAAGGTGCTGTAGGTAGGATTGTGAAGATCCAGGATTTAGCTTAATAATTTGATCAACAACAACTTCTCAGTCCCTCCCCCCTTTCTGCTAGAGGCCAAACAGTCTCCTAAGCCCCTCCCCCCACAAGGGAGAATGAATGCGTGTGCATGAGCAGCGATAGACACCCCCCTGGCCCTGATTGGTGCATCTGAACAGTTAGACACCCCCCCTGGCCCTGATTGGTGCATCTGAACAGGGAGCGGTGGATTTTCCAAATCTCACTCCAGGCTGTAGGTGGAGCCAGAAGAGCTGGATTTTTTTTTTTTTAAATGACCTGCTTCATGTAGTTCTACTGGAACATAGGGTCAGTTTCAGCCAATATGACAGAAAGGTAGTTTTATAAGGCTTTCCTACTGCATCTTTAACGCTTTGCTACAGCGCACTAGTCAATACATACATCAAGCAGGATTTCTTTGACATCGCCCATTCAATTGCACGGTTATAGTGGACGGAGAAAGGCGCTGATTACCCGGTGAACTACAGGTTTTGATGAACTGCAGGTTTGGTAAATACGACGTAAGCTGATGGATGTATCACAGCGTGCGCTTTCTTGCGGGTTGGCCACGACGCTGATAACGCTACTTTCGCAAATGTACGTACATCTGGCCCAGAGTTTTCAGCTCAGCATGAATAGCTGGGACAGGAAGTGTTAGAGGAGTGTGTCATCATGGGAGAACTTGAGGATATTAAAGAGAAGACA
The DNA here is from genome assembly GCA_023631565.1 of Gymnocephalus cernua. NCBI lineage: Eukaryota > Metazoa > Chordata > Actinopteri > Perciformes > Percidae > Gymnocephalus > Gymnocephalus cernua. The sequence goes on from CM042429.1 coordinate 39,861,957, forward strand.
AAAACAAAAGCAATTCCACTCATACCCCGCAATTCCATTCAGCCGAGAAGTGTTCGCAAAGTACCCGTCTTTGATCGATAAAAGAGCCCTATCGGTTGACATACTGCGTTGTTTGGATAAAACTTGTTGATGCTTCATGCTACATTAAGTGACACTGGAACAGCTCTGTGAGAGTTATGTAAACTCTGCTTGTGTGCCTGTGTCTGCAGCCCGCTCTGCTCCTTGCAACATTACTTCACGTCGCAGCAAAAAAGTGAGCCAAACACTAATTAAAAAAAAAAGAGGATGGCTAATGGCGTCGTCTCATATCCGAGACATTCATAGCCGTCACAAACTTCATCTGCGTAATTACACCCCTCAGTTCCACAACACTGCGAGCCTGCCACTAATTGCTTCCTGTGTAATTGTTTTACCTTTCCTTGGGTGTCTTTCTTCCACCAGAAGAGATAATGAAAGGTTAGTGCTGACCATATGCACCAAGCAGACACACCAGAATCAGAATCCACACTCCTCTGATTATACAGGTACAACCACAGTATGTTGCCATTTAACATTGCTGAGGAGCTGGAGAAATGGCTGAGAACTGTTGATGACAAGTTGTCGGTGAATAATAGGTTTTAAATGCGGTGTGCCACGGGTGCATTACGATGTGGATCATTTTTTACTCTAGAAATTACATTATAGCTACGTAGTCGATTTGAAGGACTTGATGAATGCCATCACAGGCTCCTAATAGCCCCCCTTCTGCTTAAACACACACACACACACACACACACACACACACACACACACACACACACACACACACACACACCCCCCTCCACGTGTACATCCAATAATGAGGTGTAATTTATCTTATGATGAATATTGATCATCTGCATTCATTTGTGGTTTAGGTCATCTAGTAAATATGTAAATGTATTGACAGGATACAGGAGAAGCGGCTGTTAGGAGCCCGGGTGAAGAGCTGGAGTTAAATATGCAGCATCTTCTAAACAATGAAAATGCTAAATTCAGAAAGTCTGCATCTATACTCATTCATACTGTGTCACAATAGGATCTGACTGCTGCCGATGTGCAGTTCGGCAGTTAGCATTGTACAGTCCCTCCAGAAAAACGTGATTATGCGATCGCATAATTCAATGCATAATCAGCCAAAGTACGCATATTTATGCGGGGGACGCATTTTTTAAAATACGCCGCACTTTCGCCGCATAAATTGCCGATTTCCGCGCAAAATATGCGGGGAATGCATGATTTCATAATCTCCGCATTTTCGTTGCAAAAAAGTCACATATATCTCAGCAGAAAGATGAAAAATGTTGCGTTTACTTCACACAAGAGCAGCCATTTTCCCCTGTTGCCATGGGAACATTATGAAGTGATGTAATTTCGCCTAGTGAGAACACGGTGTTGGGGGGGAATCACTTTGTTTCTCTTTTTCATCAAACCAAAATCAAAAGTTCCCGCAGTTTTTGCAAGTTCCCGCAATTTCATCAGCATAAAATTGCATAAATATCCCGCATATTCAATCGCATTTTTTAAGAAAACGTGCCGCATAATCATCAGATTTTTGCCCGCAACAATCACAAATTAACTCTGCGTTTTTTTGGAGAGACTGATTGTAATAAACTTGAGCGAGGTGCTTGCATCATGAGTCAGACGTGCAGAAAACCAACATATAGCCTATAAATTCATTGTATTTTCAAAGAGAAGAGACCCCAATGTGAAAGGAATTCAGACCTGAAGATGACTAAATCTGATCCAACACAAACAAACACAAAATACATAGGAAACTGAAGAATGATGCACCACTTCCAGTAGCTGTTGTAAAGAGCCAATTGAGAGTAAAGACTAAACTCCAAACTTGACCGCCAGTCTAGACAACAGATGGATTTTTCACTCGCACGTCTCACGCACCAGAATCACTTTCGCTGTAATCCATGCAGCTGTCTGCGGGGGCTCCGTGCAGGCTCCGTCTCACGGGGTAAACGCAGCCTGAAGCATTAATTTGCGCTTCAAGTCTATTTTTTTAGACAATACGTCCATAAACACGAGGTTGATGCCCAATGAAACACTACAACTTTACTACATTATGTCAATTTCCCAAATATTTTAGGGTTTTATTAGGATTGTTTCATTTAATTATTAAACTTTTTATGCAATTTCACGAGTTTCAATTTGTTTCTTAGTGTTGTATTTCCACTATATCTATGTATATATGTGTGTGTTATGCTTATATATGCTTTTGTCTTTGTGATGCTCTTTGGTGCAAACTTATAACTATGTAAATGAAATAAACTTAAACTCACACTTAAACTTTGATCATATTATCTTTATATTATAAAGATGTTATTGTCTGACCTTGTTATTTGGTGTTATTGTTCTTGATGCTTTCTCCTTTTGTGCTGTTTATTTATTGATTCTGTATTGTGTAATCCTTATTTTAAAGGTCCACTGTGTAGGAATTCCTCCCATCTATAGCGGTGAAATTGTATTTTGCATTCAAACCAATAGTTCTCTCTAGCGCCTCGCTTTTTCAAATGCGTGTTGCAACTACGGTAGCCGTCATGTACCAAGAAGCTATGACAACATGTCTTCCAATTTGACTTTTTTGGCGACGAGGATTTCTTCTCCTGTGGCTCGGCATCAGTCTGATCCTCCATTATGAACTAAAGCGCCTCTCACTGATCTCCTTCTCCGTCTCAGCTGGTTTCAGTCACGTGATGCTGGCACTGAACCAAAACGCGTTGTGGATCATCTAGACAGGTAGACTAGTGCTGTATGTCTCTCTCAGCCATTATAGACAGGTAGACTAGTGCTGTATGTCTCTCAGTCATTATAGACAGGTAGACTAGTGCTGTATGTCTCTCAGCCATTATAGACAGGTAGACTAGTGCTGTATGTCTCTCAGTCATTATAGACAGGTAGACTAGTGCTGTATGTCTCTCAGTCATTATAGACAGGTAGACTAGTGCTGTATGTCTCTCTCAGCCATTATAGACAGGTAGACTAGTGCTGTATGTCTCTCAGTCATTATAGACAGGTAGACTAGTGCTGTATGTCTCTCAGCCATTATAGACAGGTAGACTAGTGCTGTATGTCTCTCAGTCATTATAGACAGGTAGACTAGTGCTGTATGTCTCTCTCAGCCATTATAGACAGGTAGACTAGTGATGTATGTCTCTCAGTCATTATAGACAGGTAGACTAGTGCTGTATGTCTCTCTCAGTCATTATAGACAGGTAGACTAGTGCTGTATGTCTCTCAGCCATTATAGACAGGTAGACTAGTGCTGTATGTCTCTCAGTCATTATAGACAGGTAGACTAGTGCTGTATGTCTCTCTCAGTCATTATAGACAGGTAGACTAGTGCTGTATGTCTCTCTCAGTCATTATAGACAGGTAGACTAGTGCTGTATGTCTCTCTCAGTCATTATAGACAGGTAGACTAGTGCTGTATGTCTCTCAGCCATTATAGACAGGTAGACTAGTGCTGTATGTCTCTCAGTCATTATAGACAGGTAGACTAGTGCTGTATGTCTCTCAGTCATTATAGACAGGTAGACTAGTGCTGTATGTCTCTCTCAGTCATTATAGTCAGGTAGACTAGTGCTGTATGTCTCTCTCAGTCATTATAGTCAGGTAGACTAGTGCTGTATGTCTCTCAGTCATTATAGACAGGTAGACTAGTGCTGTATGTCTCTCTCAGTCATTATAGACAGGTAGACTAGTGCTGTATGTCTCTCTCATTATAGACAGGTAGACTAGTGCTGTATGTCTCTCAGTCATTATAGACAGGTAGACTAGTGCTGTATGTCTCTCTCAGCCATTATAGTCAGGTAGACTAGTGCTGTATGTCTCTCTCAGTCATTATAGACAGGTAGACTAGTGCTGTATGTCTCTCAGTCATTATAGACAGGTAGACTAGTGCTGTATGTCTCTCTCAGTCATTATAGACAGGTAGACTAGTGCTGTATGTCTCAGTCATTATAGACAGGTAGACTAGTGCTGTATGTCTCTCTCAGTCATTATAGACAGGTAGACTAGTGCTGTATGTCTCTCAGTCATTATAGACAGGTAGACTAGTGCTGTATGTCTCTCTCAGTCATTATAGTCAGGTAGACTAGTGCTGTATGTCTCTCTCAGTCATTATAGACAGGTAGACTAGTGCTGTATGTCTCTCAGTCATTATAGACAGGTAGACTAGTGCTGTATGTCTCAGTCATTATAGACAGGTAGACTAGTGCTGTATGTCTCTCTCAGTCATTATAGACAGGTAGACTAGTGCTGTATGTCTCTCTCAGCCATTATAGACAGGTAGACTAGTGCTGTATGTCTCTCTCAGTCATTATAGACAGGTAGACTAGTGCTGTATGTCCCTCTCAGTCATTATAGACAGGTAGACTAGTGCTGTATGTCTCTCTCAGTCATTATAGTCAGGTAGACTAGTGCTGTATGTCTCTCTCAGTCATTATAGACAGGTAGACTAGTGCTGTATGTCTCTCAGTCATTATAGACAGGTAGACTAGTGCTGTATGTCTCTCAGTCATTATAGACAGGTAGACTAGTGCTGTATGTCTCTCTCAGTCATTATAGACAGGTAGACTAGTGCTGTATGTCCGTCTCAGTCATTATAGACAGGTAGACTAGTGCTGTATGTCTCTCAGTCATTATAGACAGGTAGACTAGTGCTGTATGTCTCTCAGTCATTATAGACAGGTAGACTAGTGCTGTATGTCTCTCTCAGTCATTATAGACAGGTAGACTAGTGCTGTATGTCTCTCAGTCATTATAGACAGGTAGACTAGTGCTGTATGTCTCTCAGTCATTATAGACAGGTAGACTAGTGCTGTATGTCTCTCTCAGTCATTATAGACAGGTAGACTAGTGCTGTATGTCTCTCTCAGTCATTATAGACAGGTAGACTAGTGCTGTATGTCTCTCTCAGTCATTATAGACAGGTAGACTAGTGCTGTATGTCCCTCTCAGCCATTATAGTTTTTCAAAATGGCGGAGCGACATGGAAGCCTCTTTGGACTTTCCCGTCCAATGTAAATACAGATAAGAAATTCTTCTCTTACGAGGAGAAGTCAGATTATTGGCAGAGGTCATTTTACTTTTGAGGACATATTTATGAATGAAGACATTGAGCTAATAAAATAATTAAAACACTACACAGTGTAAAGTATTTTAAAAGGTTTTCTTTAAAAAATGTTTTTTGTGAAAACCTGGCTGCTGGGACCAGACAGAACCGGTACAGACACCTCAGTCCAGACCGCAGGCGTTGCGCTCACGCAGTCCCTGATGAGGACAGTGTGGTACAGCTGAAAGCACAACAACAGCTACTAAAGGGGCCATGAGGTGAAATTATTTTGTCAACCAAATAAAAAGCATTTAAGAGTCGTGAAGTGGAGAGAAGAGTTAAACTTCCACTGGTCACGGAAATGGATTAGTCTCATTTCTTTTCTTCATATTTTCATAATTCCTCTTTAAGATTAAGAGTTTTGAAGTTAATGAGAGTATACTACTTCAAAGTTTAAAGATGTTTGTGGCCGTTTCATACGTGCCAAGAAGAAGCGTCAGTGTCTTGCATCCTGACACCACATCCACCATATAAAGAATAAGCCGACAGATCATTAAAAGGAGCAGGATTTAAACACTTTTGGCCAAATTCAGTCGTGGGATTAAAACGAATAAAGTTAGAGTAAGAGCTTCTTCTTCTTCTGCACGGATACAGCTTTTCTTCTTTCTTCCTCTCTCCACTCTGCATGCGTGTGCGTGCGTAACTAATAATCCCCCTATTGGACGTTACTCTCGTGTTTTGGCGCGGACTGCTGTCTCAACAAAAGTTCACGCTGAGCCCAAGTGCATCATGGGCCTAAGAAGTGGTCGTGACTTTGTATCTCATGCAGCTCATGAAAGTAAACTGGTACACCTGTCACAACAGCAGATGTCAGCTATGTCAGTGTGGGTTAGGGTTCTGTCTGCAGACAGAGCTGAAGCAGCATATTCTTTATCAGATGATTCACCACGAGGCATAAGTACTGCGTCAGAATTGCCTGATTTGTAGATCATTATACATAATATGCTGCAGACAACTCACTATATCCAGTCCCTCCAGAAAAACGTGATTATGGGATCGCAGAATTCAATGCATAATCAGCCAAAGTCCGCATATTTATGCGGGGGGGCCGTATTTTTTTCAATTACGCCGCACTTTCGCCGCATAAATAAATTTCCACGCAAAATATGCGGGGCTTGCATGATGTCATAATCCCCGCAATTTTTGTTGCAAAAAAGTCACATATATCTCAGCAGAAAGTTGAAAAATGTTGCGTTTACTTCACACAAGAGCAGCCATTTTCACCTGTTGCCATGGAAACGTTATGAAGTGACGTAATCACTTTGTTTTCTCTTTTTCATCAAACCGCAGTTTTTGCAAGTTCTCGCAATGTTGTTTGTATAAATATCCCGCATATTCCATCACATTTTTTAAGAAAACGTGCCGAATAATCAAGGATTTTTGCCAGCAACAATCACAAAAAAACTCAGCATTTTTCTGGAAGGACTGTATATCTTGTAGTGCCCCTTAACCTCATGCTGTATGGTGGTTTGTATTCCTGTACTAATTCGGATGCATATCTGCACTCATTCACTGAGACTAAGGACGCTGATGTGTCTGCTTGTTACCACCAGACTGACCTTTTTAGACCTTTACGACCTTTGGTTTTACCTCTCTGCATTTGTAATTTTAAATGTGTATTTTTTCATGCAAAGCACTTCTATCTGTATCTATAAATACATTTTACTTACTTACTTACAAGATTAATAGATTAGGTGTCAACTATTAAATTAATCACCAACTATTTTGATATTAATTGTTTTGAGTATTTTTTTTATGATAAATTCTCTGATTCCAGCTTCTTAAATGTGAATATTTTCTGGTTTCTTGACTCAGTAAACTGAATTTCTTTGAGTTGAGGACAAAACCAGACTTTTGAGGACGTCTTGTGCTTTTTGGGAAACACTGTCCAACATTATCCAACATTTTATAGACCAAACAACTAATCGATTAGTCGAGAAAATAATCAACAGATTAATTGACTGTGAAAATAATCGTTAGTTGCAGCTCTCACTTACTTGCTAACTTACGGTTAACAAATTATTTTCTTACTTAAATAACTATGCATCTGACTCAGATCACTTCCAGTTCACATTGTGCAGATGAATTTAACAACAGCTTTGTTTCTGAATTCATGTAAAAGTCACGTAGACGTGTGAGAGACATTAGCTCTGGACCTAAAAAACATGGCATCTTTCCAGCCCAGGCTGCCATTATTAAGACTGTGGCTGCACACCGAGACTCACTGAAGTCACGCTGTAGAGGTTAGATCTCATTTATGACAATGCTGCGCGCACCTGGTTGCTGGTTTAATGTAGCGCGGCGTTCTATCGCACACACCACTAAGCTCCCAATGGCCAGTCGGAGACGTATTTTCCTGAAGGTCGCACAATGTGAATATAAATTGTTATTCAGTCGAGACATTACAGCAACATTTGAAGAGTCCATCCAATGACAACACTTGTCTGAGGAAGCAAAGAGTGACCACACAGGTGTGTTAATAAATGAACATGATGTCTTATATCCATCTTTTCACGGGCCACTAAACTGCAATTTATATCTTGATTTACAGCGTTATAGTACAAATGGTGAAGGTAGGCAGGCATAGGCGTCTGCCATTATTCATAAAGTAATTTGTGCAAACCAGAAAGAAGCAATAGTGTTGAACGAACTAAATAATGAGGCCTGCGGCAAATAGTTCCTGTGTGGGTAAAAAAGGAGCAGCTGGGAGCGATGAATAAAAAAACACAATCTATCACAAAATATGCACATCCTACAAGTTTCCGAAGGAAATAATTTAATTGAGTTTGGAATTTTTAGACATATTTACAACATTGAACAACAAACAATACTGAGCTTTGGGCAGATTTAGCGCACAGTGAGTGCACGCAGGGCATCGACTGCATTCGCCGCCACACGAATAAACTAGCCTCGCTATGGAAACCATCCGCACTGCAGTCAAGACTGGGACCAAAATTATAACCACAGTATGTCTGGTAATTGTGGCCCCAGGCTTTGTCACTGCACCGAGCCAACAATGAACTCGTCATTACAAATGCGGACATGATAAAATAGTAAGAAATCACTTAAAGAACACCTTTTCTGCGGTGGTGTATTATTTTTTGCTCTTGTCTGTAGTCGGGGCTCAGTGCTGCCTGGGAGAAAGCATCAATGCACCAACTAGCTGAGGATTAGCCATTTTAATTACTTCCACCTCTCTGCTATCACCATCTGCTTTGCTCTGGATGGGTCTCCTCGAGCAACATGCTATTCAAATCAACTGCAGCAATCTGCACAATGTTAGCATGATAAGCCATGCTGAGGTATTTTATGGCCTTTGTAATCCATTTTGCTTTGAACAGATAAGGTTTATTACATCCTGCGGTAATCTATCCATGTTTAGCAATGGCCCGACCACCTCATTCAACAGGGGTGTGGTTACAGACAGGACCCAGTGAAATAAGAACAGAAGGTTAGGGAGAGAATTATGTGTCGTGAGATTGTTGCTAATGCTTTGCAGAATTCATGAGACAACCCTAAATGCCACCTTAAGTCATTATGCTTTCATCTTCTGCTGCTGTTAATGTAATTATGTGCAGAAAACACTATTTACATCGGGCAAGTAAATCTAACAACCCAGTTGCCGTTATCGTTCTCTCGCCGCCCTGTCGGAGAACACTAGCCAGTCCCTCCAGAAAAATGTGATTATGCGATCGCAGAATTCAATGCATAATCAGCCAAAGTCTGCATATTTATGCGGGGGCCGCATTTTTTTCAAATACGCCGCACTTTTGCCGCATAAATTGCCAATTTCCGCGCAAAATATGCGGGGCTTGCGTGATTTCATAATCCCCGCATTTTTAGTTGCAAATAAGTCACATATATCTCAGCAGGAAGATGAAAGATGTTGCGTTTACTTCACACAAGAGCAGCCATTTTCCCCTGTTGCCATGGGAACGTTATGAAATGATGTCATTTTGCCTAGTGAGAACACGGTGTTGGGAAATCACGTTTTTCTCTTTTTTTCATCAAACCGCAGTTTTTGTAAGTTCCCGCAATTTCATCGCATTAAATTGCATAAATATCCCACATATTCCGTTCCAAGCAGACACACCAGAATCAGAATCCACACTCCTCTGATTATACAGGTACAACCACAGTATGTTGCCATTTAACATTGCTGAGGAGCTGGAGAAATGGCTGAGAACTGTTGATGACAAGTTGTCGGTGAATAATAGGTTTTAAATGCAGTGTGCCACGGGTGCATTACGATGTGGATCATTTTTTACTCTAGAAATTACATTATAGCTACGTAGTCGATATGAAGGACTTGATGAATGCCATCACAGGCTCCTAATAGCCCCCCTTCTGCTTAAACACACACACACACACACACACACACACACACACCCCCCTCCACGTGTACATCCAATAATGAGGTGTAATTTATCTTATGATGAATATTGATCATCTGCATTCATTTGTGGTTTAGGTCATCTAGTAAATATGTAAATGTATTGACAGGATACAGGAGAAGCGGCTGTTAGGAGCCCGGGTGAAGAGCTGGAGTTAAATATGCAGCATCTTCTAAACAATGAAAATGCTAAATTCAGAAAGTCTGCATCTATACTCATTCATACTGTGTCACAATAGGATCTGACTGCTGCCGATGTGCAGTTCGGCAGTTAGCATTGTACAGTCCCTCCAGAAAAACGTGATTATGCGATCGCATAATTCAATGCATAATCAGCCAAAGTCCGCATATTTATGCGGGGGACGCATTTTTTAAAATACGCCGCACTTTCGCTGCATAAATTGCCGATTTCCGCGCGAAATATGCGGGGAATGCATGATTTCATAATCTCCGCATTTTCGTTGCAAAAAAGTCACATATATCTCAGCAGAAAGATGAAAAATGTTGTGTTTACTTCACACAAGAGCAGCCATTTCCCCCTGTTGCCATGGGAACATTATGAAGTGATGTAATTTCGCCTAGTGAGAACACAGTGTTGGGGGAATCACTTTGTTTCTCTTTTTCATCAAACCAAAATCAAAAGTTCCCGCAGTTTTTGCAAGTTCCCGCAATTTCATCAGCATAAAATTGCATAAATATCCCGCATATTCCATCGCATTTTTTAAGAAAACATGCCCCATAATCAAGGATTTTTGCCCACAACAATCACAAAAAAACTCTGCGTTTTTCTGGAGGGACTGGCCTTGTTGAATGATTTGACTTCAACGTGCCGTTGGCCAATCAAGAATTGAGTTGGCTCTCGATGCTTTGGAGATTTTTGACATTTTGTTTACGCTTTGTTTGACTTATTTTCTGCGTTTTTTCAACGCTTTTTGCTCTTCAAAGTTTGACATTTTTTCTGATGTATTTTTTTTATTGTTTTGTTTCCCCCGGGAAAAAACAAAAAACACTTTGTATAGGGGCCAGTAAAAATTGACTTTGGGCAAGTACATTTTTTTGAAAGTGAAAAAAAAAAAACTTCAACGTTGAACCCTGACCCTGCTTTTGCTTTTGTCATACTGCTACAATGGCCACAGTTTTATGATAGTACTGTATGTTTGAGTCATATTTATGCAGTTGATAACACGTCGTGCAACTCATGACAGTATGATCAATCCAGTTTCTTACTTAAGCAGAAACGATCACCCGGGCAGTGAATTGTATGAGCCACACCGTGCCTGTTGATGAAATGATATTGTATACAAGATGACATGTGTGGGGAGACCAAAAACAATCAATGGCTGTATGGAGAGAGAATGAATTTGCTTGATGATTTGCAGTCCACTTTCCTGACATAATTACCCGAGGACATACAGTATATTTCATACTGTAGTTTGCCTCCTGGCAAGGTTCAACACAATCCACTGTAGCTCTACCTCCAACTAAATCAATACTCCTGAACTCAGTAATTGCTACTAGTATAGGGGCCTAAAATGTATCATCTAAAATGTTTACGTAATTAGATTCAATTAATTTAATGGTGAAAGTGACTAAGTGGTACCGAGATAAATGACCTTTGACCGCGAAAAGACCCGGCCTGATGGGCAGAAGGGAGTCTGGTCAGCGCCTGAAGAAAATAAACACAGAGAGCTCATTATTGGCTTTTCACTGTCAGTCTCCGCGGCTTCAATGACACCATGGAATCTGCAGATCCCTTTCAGTCTCTCCCTCAGCCTTCCTCACTGAGAGCGAATCAGACAGAAATAGAGAGGAGGGATAAGGGAGAGTTGGGCAGACAAAAACGCAGGCAAGATAAGAGGCCCAACAGACAAAAATAACGACGAGGCAGAGAGCAACACTACGCCCGATGACAACGTGCTAAGGAGACAGGCCGTGGGGAGCAAAAAAAACTTAAGACGGCGGCAGTGTTAGAAGAACAAGTTGGTCTGCGAGAGGGGAGTGTTAATGAGGATCTCAGGGTGGGCGAGCCCTGTGGTGGGAGTCCAGAAATGGCCTGATTTAAACAGCAGACAGGATCAATTGGACCTCCTAATGCAGCACAACGTGATGGCCTCCTCCGGCAAGAAAGGGTCAAGCACTCTGCTTCAGCATGCAGAACACAGCCTAATTTGCCTTAATATAGCCGTTCTGACTTCAGAGAAATGCCTTGCATCTACTGTTGCACATACGCAATCAATGGATAAAAGCCAATTTGTCTTTGAGTGCTGATAGCTATTTCTTTCTCTCCAGTTTCCCCTTTTTTCTACCGTGAATAAGTGCAACGAGATTGTTGTTATGAAGCGGGATACCAGGCAACAGCTAATGTGTATTACAGCGAGTAAAATCTCCATTGTTGCTTTCTTTGCTCTCATGCATTTCACAGAAGAGAGTCAGATGAAAATTGAAATAAGCTAAGTACACTTTCAATCAGGATGCACTGTGTTCCTTGAAGCGTCACTAATCAATGTTTCACATATTGCCAATAAATCAAGTGACTACATAATATGAAGTTGGTCGCTCGTAGTGATGAACCTACATATAATAGAAATGCTACCCCCTGTGCAGTTCAATGCATATTTTCTAGCCTGTTTTAGGTCATAATTGTGTATTTATGGCATATTTTCTCTATGGTTCAATCTCAGCTGCTGTTTTCTGTTAAATTGATACTGATAAACCCGCTGTAGCTATGTGCTACGCCGTAGCCTGACGTGCACCTCTGGAAAAATGTAAGTACACGTCGCAGTGACGCACGTCGCTCGGCCGTGGCTTGGTGGCGTTGCTTCCCCCCCCTCCCCCCCGACTCATTTCCTGGTTCTCCTCCACCATAAACAACATAAAATCAAGGAGAGGGTTAACTTCTCCTGCTCCAGGTTTCCCACCGTGGTCAGAAAGAACAGAGGAGACACTTTGTTTCTCTCACTATGACTCTAGAGTCGCTACTCGCTCGGAAGCTAATCGCCGTCACTCTCTCACTTCCTCCTCGCTCTAAAACACACTCCCCACACACACACACACACACACACACGCCGGCTGGACGCACACACCAGCGCACAAGTATAAGTAGGCTACGGCGAAAGCTCTGCGTGGAGCCTCTGCACAGCCGTAAAAAGGCCTTAAGAGTCGGGAGTTCGAGACAGGACTCCAGGTGAATGACACTGAGTACGTTTACATGATTACACTATTATTCCGAAAAGGACAATATTCTGAATTTGATACGGGTCATGTTAACAGCATATTCTGGTTGGATATTCAGAAAAAGGCCTTTTTCCAAATATAGCATTTTCCGATTAAGACGTGTGGGACATTCTGGTATTATTGGGGTTTTAGAGGCGTTCTTTGGACATGTATACAGCGCATTCGGAATATGCGTCTCAATCGGGGTTTTTACCCACAGTTTACGGCCTCTTGCCTGTTTACGGCTCGTGGTCAGCTCTGTGCGTTGCTATGGTTGCTGTACACAAACCGACCAGCCAACAGTTTGCAGGGCTGCAGACCTGATAAGAAGGAGAAACACGGCTACTTTTAAACATTATCAAAGACTTGGATATCAACAGGTTTTTAGATATGTTCACACATCGCTACGCCGACCTTTCCAAGAAGCTGGTTGAAGGAATGAAAGAGGGACGCTGTGTTCGCACAGTCCAACAAGTCCTCCAAATCATATTTTGCACAGCTACATGTAAAGAGGAATATTAGTGGAATATTCACTTTCATTAGCCATGTAAACAGCTTAGTTGGAATATCATCTTTTTTGGAATAAGGGCAAAAAAACTGAATATTATCTGCATGTAAACACAGTCACTGTTGCTTTGTGTCCTCTGGATGTGTAAATAGGCAATTGCTCGCCAACATGTCAGCCGTGACAATTCAGGATATAAAAGGGTTTGCGAGCTTGTTGTGCAGTCCTTCTTGCCTGATAAAAGACAGAGTTGTTACTATAGTTACACTGTTTACATCTTTAGTCACCTCTGTGGAGTGGGCGGATTCAAAGGTCTGGACCCAGGAAACAGTTCTTCTGCCCCAAGTGGCAACACTTCAATACAGCATTGATCTGAGAATGACGTAATGAAGGAAGAACATATCCTTTCTTATGTAAATGAAACATCAAAATCAAATTTTATAATACAGTGGCATGTGCAATGGTTTAAAAAAAGATCAGTAAGGACTGAGAACGGGGGAGTTTGAGCGGAAGGGGAAGGAATGTAAGGATGAGAGGAAACTTTGAATTTATTTTGCATGTTTTTGCACTATTTTTTACATCAACATATACCTGCACTGTTAAACTCTCTTGATATGACACAACTATAATGATTTAACCTACACCCAGTAGATGGAGAGTTTCACATTAATCTAAATTCTGGTATTATGTTGCACTGCATTTGCATTTTGAATAAAGGGTGTTACTAATTAGAAGGCATACAAACTGAAAACTTGAAACTGAAAAAGAACAGGAGACAGAGAAGAGCCATGAATAATTACCACAGCAACGAGCACTTAGCTTATTACGATGAAGACTAAATAAAACATGTTTGCGGGTACGCAGTTCCATGTTCATGCGAAAGCAGCACAGTGTTCTCAACTCGAACATAGTTTAATGTTCATTTTCTTTATGCATGAACAACAGATGGTCTCTCATTTGTTCCCTCTCTCCCTGCTCTGCAGTTCTTTGCAAAAGTAATGTCATTAATGATCCCAAACACCATCTACTGGTAATTACAGGGATCCTGTGTTCCATAAGTGATGAACTTTGCTGTAATGACAAGATATTTTAGTCCCCCCAGGTATTACAGGAGTCTGTGCTCGACTATAGAAGTGCATGAATGTTACACAATGAAAAACCCATTGTTACATCATCCCCTGGCTCTGTGTCCGTAATGAACATTCGGAGTCTCCTGCCAAGGGGTGAACTGAAGAAACTACCTGCCAAGGTCCTTTTAGTGTCCAAAATAATTAATATCTACTTGTTATGGAAAAATGACACTCTGTTCATTTTTCCATTTCATGCACTTAATCATCTAAAGTACTGTGAAATAGAAAAAAAAGACTAAGATTTAGGACTCCTCTTATTTTGTGATCTTTTTGATTGGGGTGGAGATCTTTTTGGACATGCGCTGGTTCAAACCACTCCAATAAGGCTGCAGCTCTTCCAACAGCTCACTGTGACTTTTTGTCTCTGCAATACTTAAATTGATTTGCCGACCAAATACCGGAAGATGTCCGTATCTTGTTGTGTTGACCCATGTTTTACTGAAGAACGGCATCGCTAACAAAGTTCCTGGACTTAAAAGACAAGAACATAACTTCATAATAATAAGATTACATTGCAAACAAATAACTTTCAGTTTTGTAGCTAGCCGGATAAAAATCTGCTGCAAAAAAAGGTATTTGCTTCCTGAAACACAGCTCAAGTTTTAGTTGTGTGATATGCTTGCAGCTCTGCTCAGAGCTGCAGCGTATCACTCCGCCCAAGTAGCGCTGCTTCCCTTTCTGAGAATATAGTTCCCAGTATGTATACAGTTAGAAGATGGCTGTGTCTCATGTGACCTTGTTATTTGTACACGCTGTGACTATACAAATCACAACATGTAAATAGTAACATGTTGGTGTTATTTTGTCACTTACTCGGAGCAGTAGGCTAGATGGAGCCGGTTACCTCCAGGATCTGTGCTAAGCTAGGCTAGATGGAGCCGGTTACCTCCAGGATCTGTGCTAAGCTAGGCTAGATGGAGCCGGTTACCTCCAGGATCTGTGCTAAGCTAGGCTAGATGGAGCCAGTTACCTCCAGGATCTGTGCTAAGCTAGGCTAGATGGAGCCGGTTACCTCCAGGATCTGTGCTAAGCTAGGCTAGATGGAGCCGGTTACCTCCAGGATCTGTGCTAAGCTAGGCTAGATGGAGCCGGTTACCTCCAGGATCTGTGCTAAGCTAGGCTAGATGGAGCCAGTTACCTCCAGGATCTGTGCTAAGCTAGGCTAGATGGAGCCGGTTACCTCCAGGATCTGTGCTAAGCTAGGCTAGATGGAGCCGGTTACCTCCAGGATCTGTGCTAAGCTAGGCTAGATGGAGCCGGTTACCTCCAGGATCTGGGCTAAGCTAGGCTAGATGGAACCAGTTACCTCCAGGATCTGTGCTAAGCTAGGCTAGATGGAGCCGGTTACCTCCAGGATCTGTGCTAAGCTAAGCTAGATGAAGCTGGTTGCCTCCAGGATCTGTGCTAAGCTAAGCTAACGGTGGAACCGTCAGACAGAGTTACGACATGCACGGAGATGAGAAGGGTATGTATGGACTTGTCTAACTCTCGGGGTTACGGTGAATAAGTTAATGTCCCAATAAGTTGGCGTGTTCCTTTAAGACACAACATAGCTGTCTGAGGCTAATGTTGGGCTAACTGTCACACCTTTTACTCTGTGTGTAATTTTAGTAGCTTTTCTTCCAGTACAAACTTAGGCCATCCCCTGTGTTCAACCTTCAGTGAAAGATTGTTTGCCCCCCCCACACAGCTGTGTAAAATCAATCAATATAAAACTTTATGTGTTGGGTTTAGCTTTCAGGGCAGGGAACAATTTTCTAGGTCCACAAAGTAATTTTGGAGCATAACTTATATATTACAACATATACGGTGCACTTATACGGCTGAGCTTGTTAGTAATGGATGGTGACTTCACTCACTATTAATTAATAAATGACTCCACTTGTGACATTAAGATCTAAAAGGCAAATTGAGCCATCCTGTGATCAATCAAAGTATTTCATGATGACAAAATAAATGTCACTGAAATGCCAAGAGATTTAATTGTTGCTGCTAATGTGGATGAATCATAGGTAATTCACACATTAATGGGGGCTTTTCATCTATTCAAAAAGATGTTTTGCTCCAGCACTAGTTTTATGTAATTTCATCTGCCTTGTCAAAGCTTTTAAAAAGGGAGCTCTGCAGAAATTACAACATTTGGCAGTGTGCCTAATGTCTTCAAAACATGGCAGACGCTTTGCTAAAAATGGTTCCGCCATTATGAACAAGCCATTTGTAGACCCAGGATCCATTGCTGTTGGTGGGAGCTTTGAAGTATAATATATACAGCTTTCAGAGTATCATTTTGGTGCAGTGTGATGAAATTAATTAACATTTTAATCAACCCCCATTTAGCAATTACAAACAGTATATAAGCAATTAATAAGTGAAGTGGTTAATAACATATGATACTGTAACACACTATAATGTTGTAGTAAGCAGATATAAGCACATTTGTAGCTATTCTAGCAGCATGGATAATATATATATATATATATACCAATCATTGCAGAGGAGATGTAGATAAAGAAACTGGCTGCAGCTAAATATTAGGAGGACCATCAGTGACATGCCAAGTCAAGTCAGTTTTATTTATATAGCCCAATATCACATATTTGCAGCATATATTACAACCTTAAACCCTCGATAAAGATGAAGAAAAACTCTCCAATAAAAATCTTTAACAGGAACAAAATGGAAGAACCCTCTGGGAGAGTAAGAGAGGACGGATCCCTCTCAGAACGAACACTTCTGGTAGTGTTTTTATACTTCAGTGACAGAGATGTGGTTCTGTTTCCTGTTCAAAGAAGGTAAGAGTCACACAACGTTTCGGTGCATGATAAGGGCCTTCTTCAGGTGTGACACCACAGTGTGCCTTATTTGCACTATTAAAGTATTTTTCTGGAGCATTAAAGTGACGAAAAAAGACGATGTAAAAAGTTACTGGTGCAGGACAAAAAAGTGAATGCACAAAGAAGGTAAAGTCCGCACAACAGCTTAAAGTTTCGGCCCACAATTTGGCATTCCTTAGCACAACAGCATTGAGATGAGCATTAAGCTGTTGTGCAGACTTTACCTTCTTTGAACATTCACTTTTCTCTGTTTCCTGCACAGGGACCACAGATGAAAATGTGCTTATAGCTAACTCTGGTGCCGCTAAGGAGCTGTGCATTGTCCCTGTCAAATAAATGAATAACAAACAGACATACAATAGAAGTTGTGTGTACAGGTGTATGCAGTTGTAAACCCACCTGTGTTGTGTTCTACCACGCAAACCACGATTGACCTCGTACTAGTTGTCAGATAAATCCAGGATAACAGAAAGCGGAGTTATTCAATATGGATTGAGTGACCATTCTGTTATTTTCTGTACTAGAAAGATCAAGCAAGCAATGCTCAACTGTCATACCTCTATAAAAACCTGATCACTGAAAAAGTATAGCAAAGAAGCACTGAATAGCTGTTTGAATAAAATGAACTGGTCAACGGTTTTGCAATGTAGTGATATGGACAGAGCATGGCGCTCATTCAAAAGTATGTTTTTAAAAGCTGGAGATAAATTAGCCCCATATAAAGAAATTAGAATAAAGCAGAGAACAGAACCCTGGGTAAATGATGATGTCCTTGAGGCAATTGAGATAAGAAATAGGAAATATTGTAAATTCAGAGAAAACAAGGATGAGCGGAGTTGGGCTGATTATAAGAAGGCAAGAAATGAAGTTAACAGATTAGTGGTCAATACCAAAAAGGCATTTTTTTAATGAAAAAATTGATGAATACAGAAATGACTCAGGAAAGTTATGGAAATCCCTTAAGCAGCTTGGCTAGAGTAAAAAGTTGAAAACAAAAAAAACACTAATATCACACTAGATCTTGGCAACAACATTACATCAGAGAAGGAGATAGTGGCAGATAGCTTTAATAAGCATTTCTCCTCTGTTGCCAGGAAGCTTGTGGAAAAGTTACATGGCCAGACTTATGGTGAAAGTCATGTGCAGGACTTTTACTCTCAGTTAGGTGTCCAGGCGGGGAGCTTCTCTTTTGAAAAGGTGTCGGAGGCACTTGTTCTTGAGAAGCTGAAAAGGCTTGACGGCTCTAAAGCCACAGGATTAGATCTATTCCATCTAGATTCGTGAGGGATGCCGCTGACATCATTACTCATATTGTAAACAGGTCGATAGAACAAAGATACTTCCCCAATGATCTCAAGGTTGCCAGAGTGATTTCATTATATAAGAAAGGGAGTAAACTAGACCCTGGTAATTATAGACCTGTGTCAATTCTTAGTTGTCTGTCAAAGATAATTGAAAGGATCATTTTTGAACAGATTGATAATTACCTAAAATCACAAAACCTACTTCATGAGTTCCAGTCTGGCTTTCGTAAATCACACATCACAACATCCTGTTTACTGTTTTTAACTGACTATATAAAAAAGGAGGTAGATAACGGAAACTTCTGTGGCATGGTCATACAGTCGACCATTGTGTTTTAATGTATAAATTGAAAGCCATGGGTTTTAGTGAATTAGCACAGAAATGGGTGGGCTCCTATCTGGAGAATAGAACGCAAGTAGTGGACATTGGGGGGAAATGTCTCAACCAAAAGGCATGGACTGTGGGGTACCACAAGGAAGCGTTTTGGGTCCACTTTTCTTTCTGCTATATATAAATGATCTAAAGTCTGCTTGTTCATGCAGTCTTTTTTTATATATGCAGATGATTCTGCGCTGGTTGTTTCTCATAAGGATAAAAATATGATTGAAAGCACACTTAGTGCAGAACTTCAAAATGTTAGCATGTGGATGGCTGATAACAGATTATCACTTCATGTAGGGAAAACTGAATCTATATTGTTTGGAACAAAGATAAAATTAAAGAAAGCCTCAGGTTTAAAGGTCCTAGCTGGAGATACTGTAATTACTGCCAAGGAATCAAGCAGTTACCTCGGATGTATGTTAGATTGCCACTTATGTGGAGTAGGACAGGCCCAAAAGGTAATCACCAAAGTAAATCAGAGAATCCGCTTCATGGCCAGAATCTCAAAGTTTTTGGATGAAAAAACAAAGTTAATTCTGGCAGGAGCTTTAATTCAGCCTTTTTTTTGATTATGCGTGTAGCTCATGGTACAATGGTGTCACAGGGAACCTGAAACATAGGCTCCAGACATCCCAAAATAAATTAATAAGGCTTATTTTAGACCTCCCTATAAGAACTCATCTGGAATCGTCCCACTTTGAAAGGGTGGGATGGTTGAAAGTTGAGGACCTAGTGTCTCAGATGCAGCTGGGTATGGTACATAAAATAGTTTATGGAGATGTTCCCAATTATTTTAGAAATTATTTTAATAGAGTAAATGAAGTTCACAGGTACTCGACTAGGGGTAGCTCAACAGATTTTGTACCCCAGATTTAAGACTAATCTGGGGAAACAGTCTTTTCTTTATGCTGAAACTACCCTCAGGACCCGGCTACCTGGTACACTTCAGACAGTCAGAAGCATAGGCAGCTTTAAACAGGGTTTGAAAGTATGGCTTAGGTGCCAGGCATAGTCATTACCTATTATTTATTGTTAATTTATTGTTTTGTATAACATGCATGAATGTATGAATGTGTGTAAGTGCTAATGTATTCACGTGTCCTGCTGTACTCAGGAATCTCATGTACAGATGTATGTGTAGACTGGCAGTGTCTCATAACAGCATCATCGCAACATTAGTGAACCCTGCATTGATTGCAGTAAGGTTCACTTCGAGACTGTGGAACCGTTGGCGTTCTAGTCTGTATGTTAACATTTGAACACTTTTTTGTGTATTGTGTAATTTTGACTGTTGTAGTCATTTTATTGTATGTGTTTTATCCTGTATTCAGTCCCTCCAGAAAAATGCAGAGTTTTTTTGTGATTGTTGCGGGCAAAAATCCTTGATTATGCGGCACGTTTTCTTAAAAAATGCGATGGAATATGCGGGATATTTATGCCATTTTATGCTATGAAAATGCGGGAACTTGCAAAAATTGCGGTTTGATGAAAAATAGAAATAAAGTGATTCCCCCAACACCGTGTTCTCACTAGGCGAAATTACGTCACTTCATAATGTTCCCATGGCAACAGGGGAAAATGGCTGCTCTCGTGTGAAGGAAACGCAACATTTTTCAACTTTCTGCTGAGATATATGTGACTTTTTTGCAACGAAAATGCGGGGATTATGAAATCATGCAAGACCCGCATATTTTGCGCGGAAATCGGCAATTTATGCGGCGAAAGTGCGGCGTATTTGAAAAAATGCGCCCCCCCCCGCATAAATATGCGGACTTTGGCTGATTATGCATTGAATTCTGCGATCGCATAATTGCGTTTTTCTGGAGGGACTGTGTATTGTTCTTTGTTTTTTGTACTATGTGGTTGCTATGGACCATTTTTTATTTGTCCTGAATAAAGAATATGATGAATGATTGATGTGTGATCAGCTGCCATGGTCCTCTTCCCCTTATAGGGACTGCAATGGAAATAAGTCTTTGGGCTTTATTGTGTCATCCCTGACTATTTATGTATTTTAATGTATGACTCAGAGTACTGCTTCATATTTTTAGATTTAAGTGGTCTAATAAAATCAATCAAACCTAAAACTTCCAAACCCAGCCACCATGATTCAATATTCCTTTCCTGATGTCAGAGAGACAACGCGTGGCAACATCGTTGACGTTTGCTTGCAGCTGAACAGAACAATTTGTCCCTTCCTGCCTCTGAGAGACTTTTAGCACTAAAGGTAACAATCAGTTTGCATGAATGGGCCGTCGGGGGGAAATGGCTCTAAAAAAAGGTACCTTATTATTTAAAAATATATATATTTTACATCACAGTCTCATCCAAAGTGACAGCTGAATGAGCATTGAATCATATAGTTCATCAGCGTTACAAGAAGATCAAAGAAGTTGCAGTGGTCAAAGCGACACTATTCATGTTGAAGAACTGAGAGAAGGAAATGAATCTGAAAATCACATCATTAAGACTATAATCACAGTGAACACAACAGGTGACATGTTTGTTTGACCTCCATTCATCTCTCCAGACCAGGAAATTATGATAATTATTCAATATTTGTGCTCTGCTCTGAAGAGAGTGAGGGTAATGTTTTATGAAATCCAAATTAAATAAAACTATGGTATCACAACTCACACACACACACGCGCACACACACACACACACACACACACACACACACGCACACACACTCTCACATCTTCCTGCTCGTACACAAATCAGACAGAGTAGAATACATAAACAAACACGTACACTCCACCGGCCCTCCCGCCCCGCAGACGAGCACATTAAAAAACAATTAGGCCTCTCTGATTTGTCTGTTTTTCGCCGCCTCGGCTCGGCAGCAACCCGCAGAGTCCAGCTGCTTCCCTCAGGCCTCTGCAGACCGGGACGGGGAAGAAATGCTCCTTCAAAGAGAGAAAGAAGAAGAGACGCAGACAGAGGGGGGACTTCACTGCAACTGAAGTGGAGGACAGAATGGATTGGGGTGGTGTCTTGAGTGTACAATGGCAGTGGACTAAGCATTCATGTGTGGTGAGTCCCGTCGGGTGGATGCTGTTGTTGTAAGCTCTCTAATTATGTTGCCAGGCAGGATGAGGGGCAGGCAGGGAGGATGCAAAGCCTCTGGAGAGGCAGGATCTGGCGAGTTCCGGTGCAATTTGAAACGTTAAAATAAAGAAATACTCAAGGTGAAATGCAAATCTTTCTGTATTTTTTTTTTAAATGTCTTTTGCTTCATTCTTTTATCCCCCCATCTCTGTTGCAAAGCAAAGTTCTACCTTGCAATTCCCCCGAAATCCCCCCGTCAGTCAAAGAGTGTGAGTAAAATGCAATGTCAACGTTACACAGCTTCAAGGCAAGAATTAAACATTCAAGGCAGTTTTCGCCTCTTCCCTGTAAGCACTCAATTGGTCATTTTTTTGGTGAAAAGACATTCAGACTTCTACATCGTAACTGGGCTACATTTCATTCAAAAGTAGTTTGATTCAGTGGTGAGAATAAAGCTTTCAAACTATATTTTTTCCAGAACTTTGGAAAGAATACTTGCAAAGGGGAATAGGTCTGTAATTATCCATGCTATTTAGCTTAGCAGCCTCATCCTCGATGACAGGTACTAATGCTACAGACGCGATGGATAGAATCAGGTAGGACATCATGAACTCAAACACAGTAAAACACATCAACAGCAAAGGGAAGAGCCTATAAATGGCATTCTTTAGATGTTCTGCAGTGACACAGTCAGGGCCCGAAATCAGCACCATTTACCAGCCAAATGCTGGTAAAATATGCAAGTGGCTGGTAGATTTTCTTCACTCACCAGCCCAAAAAAACAATGGTGATCTATTGACTGGCTGGTACAATTTGAACATTCACTAGCCACATGGCCGGTGGACAAATAAGTTAATTTTGGACCCTGGACACAGTACTACAAGCCTTGTTCTCCTCCAGCATCATTACATCATCATTAGCCCGGACCCCCATGTCCTCTGAGAGGTCAACATTATCAACTACGAGTACATTACTTTTAACACAATTGAATAGATGGGAGATAATGCTCATGCCACACATTAGCTATTTCTTCTTGACCACACAGACCCTCAACGTTAGCTAAAATTATTCATGACTTCAACCTCTTTCCCAAAATCATGGTGATTATTACTGTGCAGCAGAGAGTCAGCCCACATAGTATTCTGATTTCTTTTTATAAAACAAAGGGGATGTTTAATCTGGCATGAGTGAGCAATGACCCCTGTCTAGGTCATCCTGCTTCTGTCCACAGTTTACAAGCCTCTCTGGCCACAAATTCATTCATTCATTCAGGTCCCGCGGGACCCAATGCAAATCCCGCGGGAGCGGGTGGTTTGAACTTTGCTGCGGGCGGGAGCGGGCAGCTAAAAAAATACACTGCGGGATCGAGATGTAGCCTGGAACCCCCCCCCACGCCAGCAGACACCATAGATATACATATATACTGACTGAGTATATACTGTATATCTCTGAGCAGACACCAGCAGCGTGTCTGAGCCTCCCAGGACGGGGGAGCTCCGAGGCTCCGTCCACCGTCCGCCCGCCCCCTCATCCTCTGCTCCTTCCTCCCCTCCTCTCCCCCTCATCCTCTGCTCCTTCCTCCCCTCCTCTCCCCCTCATCCTCTGCTCCTTCCTCCCCCCCTCTCCCCCTCATCCTCTGCTCCTTCCTCCCCCCTCTCCCCCTCATCCTCTGCTCCTTCCTCCCCCTCTCACAGCAGCAATGCACCGGCCTTCTTTCCCTGCATCTTCTCTCTATTAGCCTATAAAATGACGTGTTTTCTCATGCGGGACGGGAGAAGAGACAAAGTTAATGCATCTCTATTATTGTGCAGGCATAGATTCTCTGAGTTTTGCGGGTGCGGGCGGGAGTGGACATAAATATTGCGGGAGTGTAACACACACGTTGCGGGTGCGGGCGGTAATGGTCAGAAAATCGGCGGAAGCGGGATGAAGAAAACTCTATTATGTACCTTGTTTTTGTGTTTCTGAAGGCGTCTTCCAGAGTCATTAAAGGACAATTCCGGTGCGAAACAAACCTAGGGATTAATACCGTATGTGTACAGAGTCGACCGTTCTCTGCGATATGTTTTCATGCTAATCAAATGTGTTTCTAGCTTGAAAAAAGCTACCGCAAACCGGTGGTTAGCTGCTAACGCTAGCTTTCGGGGCAGATGGTAAATCGCTATTTCTACACCACTAACAAGACTCAAAATAGTACCACACTTCCACAGCAGCATAATGAGGGTCCCTACATGTAAACACAAGCATTGAGAACTTTGTAAGTGTACAGACAGATTATAAAGACAGTAGCGTTCATGTTTGCATGCAGGCGCCATCATGGGAAACAGTCACGATCAGTCGAACGGCGAACGCCGTGTTTTTGTTACTGGTCACTGGTTACACAAATACAGTTCGACTGACTGTATTTTTATTTTTATTGGTATTTTTTGGTTGTTTCCTTGTTATTTTGCTTTGATATTGTTATGTTTATTTTCTTTTCTGTATGTGTCATGATGTTTTAATATTGTTTAATATTGATTAAATGCTGTTTTGGAGCTCAGGAAGACCAGCTGGTCGTCTATGTGTCCTCTTACGGGGATCCTTATAATAAACTAAACATTTCAGCAAAAGACAGTCTATGTGAGAATATATATATATATATATATATATATATATATATATATATATATATATATATATATATATATATATATATATATATATATATATCCTCAAAGGAGACATTCGGCATCACACTGCAGGAGAGCTGAATGCTCTCTGGCGGCAGATTGCTCCACCTCTGTCACTCTGCGCTACATCAGCAGGTGACTTGGACGGGGATAATCCCCGCCAATCAATTACCCTTCACAGCCAAAGTCATCAGGCGGCGCCGGCTGGGCTTATTTCAGCAGTTGTCGAATCAAAGGGGGGGGAAATGAAGGGAAGCATTTAAGTGTTGCGCACACATTCCACAAAGCTGTATAACCTGCTAATGCAGCAGCGTAGCTATAGCACTGAGTCCCACGCGACCTCCGCACTCTTGAAATGATGGATACAGGTGATTTAAAAGTGCCTTGCTACTTTCGATTGTGCTGCTTTGTCGCAATTTCTCTTAAATTAGACAATTTGCTGTTAGGGAGAAGCAGAATTGCTCCATCCAGAGTCAATAAATGCTTTTCTCCAACAGAGCAAACAGAAAGTCGGGTCACTCTGCGGTCGCAGCTTGTAATTCCTGTCACTTGGATCATAGTGAGTTCAGTTACTTACCAGTTAGGATTTAGTCATAATTTTCTTCACATTGAAGAGGTCGCTCACAAATCACCCTGTGCAGACTGACTCAGCTCAGCTTCAGGCAAAACACATCAGGGGAGCAAAGTCAGAGTCCCATCTGAGTGGTGGTGGTGGTGGTGGCGGTCCTTTCCCTCTGGCACACTCCGTCTGTATTTCATAATCAGGAAGGAAGGCCAAGCTGAAGAGACAGAGGAGATATGTATTAGAGCCTGGCTGATGGCATTCATTTCAATCGCAGGCAATTTATTCCCCCAAATAATACAAGCACTAATCTAATAATGACAAGGAGGGGAAATTGCTTCTCACCAGCGCTCTGTCACACAGACGAACACTCTGTAAAATTAGTGTGTGTACGTGTGTGCATGAAGCTGATGTTGCAGCTGGACGGTGTAAGAATATGAGTGTGTGTGTGTGTGTGTGTGTGTGTGTGTGTGTGTGTGTGTGTGTGTGTGTGTGTGTGTGTGTGTGTGTGTGTGTGTGTGTGTAGAAGTGTGTTAGAGTTGCTTCCATTGTAAGAATATGTCCACAGACTTTGCCTATAACTTTAGTTACAGTTTGTGTTTGACAAGATAGATGTGCGTATGTGTGTGTGTGTGTGTGTGTGTGTGTGTGTGTGTGTGTGTGTGTGTGTGTGTGTGTGTGTGTGTGTGTGTGTGTGTGTGTGTGTGTGTGGTGTGTGTGTGTGTGTGTGAATGGCAGACTGAAAGTAATTCTTACCATTATCGTTATAAGACAGGGTGAGCAGAGCTGAGGGGGATTACTGTCTTTGTCATCCTCTACATCACTTACTTTAATAAAACTTCAAGCCTGTGATTACATTTCATATGCAAATACTGTATGCTGTGGGAATAATAATACGAGTAGTAAGACGAGGTTAACTCCTGTGTCACTCCACGTTCTGTGCTCACGTCACGTGCACACGTGCCAACACGTGTGCACGTGTGCTAACAGCAATCTCACCCAGTGGTAGAGAAAAGTAGCTACTAAAATCCTTAAAGTGCTCATATTATGCTAATGTTCAGGTTCATAATTGTATTTAGAGGTTGTACCAGAATAGGTTTATGTGGTTTAATTTTCAGAAAACACCATATTTTTGTTGTACTGCACATTGCTGCAGCTCCTCTTTTCACGCTGTGTGTTGAGCTCTCTGTTTTAGCTACAGAGTGAGACATCTCACTTCTGTTCCATCTTTGTTGGGAGTCACACATGCTCAGTAACTAGGTAAGGACTACTAGCCAGTCAGAAGCAGAGTATGAGGGCGTGTCCTGACAGTACCTAGGTAAGGACTACTAGCCAGTCAGAAGCAGAGTATGAGGGCGTGTCCTGACAGTACCTAGGTAAGGACTACTAGCCAGTCAGAAGCAGAGTATGAGGGCGTGCCCTGACAGTACCTAGGTAAGGACTACTAGCCAGTCAGGAGCAGAGTATGAGGGCGTGCCCTGAC